>CAJNOL010002369.1:0-20157 GCA_905250125.1 Rotaria sordida | reverse complement strand
TTTCTCAAACATTATTAACTGATATATCTCGTGCATTTGATCCCTATTATAATTATCGTCAATTACCTCCAGCATTTAATCGTTTTATACGTCAATTAATATTACCATCATTTGTTTATACATCATTAATAAATATATGTAAACAACTACGTAAAATGCTTGAAATAAATGATAAACGTACATTAAAACAATCATTTGAATTTTTTCTTGAATATTCAACATATGAAAAACCATCATTATTTATACGTTCATTATTACTTCTATCATATTTACCATCAATTCAAGGTTGTTTATTAAGTTCAAGAAAAATTTTTGGACAAATATTATTTACTGAACAAGTTAAATATGAAATACGTTCATTTATTGTACCACCATTATTAACATTAAAATATATATCAATTGATAATGAAACATTAAATTATAGTGAAAATTTTTTTCAACGTGCATGTGTACCATTTTCAAATTTATTTTATTCATTATGTAATAATCATGCACGTACACGTGAAAAATTATCAAATTTATTAGATGAATTTAGTGTTTTACAAGATGAAAGTGAAAAATTAGATCAATGGTTACATAAATATCTTATACAACAAATAATACAAACAAATTTATCAACAGTTAATGCTCAAACATTATTATTAATTGAAAAAACATCATATTTTTTTCAATTTATTTTACATTGGACATTATTAATTATGGAATATTATTTATTAATGGGTTTTGATTTATCATTATATTCAAAACGTGAATTATATGATGTGTATTTTTATTTTGCTCAAATCATTTTATTTACACATATTAATGTTTATAAAACATCAAAAAATATTTTAAATACAACTGTACCATTTCTTGTTCAATTAAATCAAAAACAACAAATAAATAAAAATCAAATAAATAATCCATTTATACAACAATTAAATAATTTAATACAACAACATGCAAATGATGATCCATTAATAGAATTAAGTAATGAAAATAATTCTTCACAGAAAAAAAATAAAAGAAAAAATTTAAATGGTTTATTAACAACAAATAATGAATATCATGAACAAGAATTATTATTAGTTAATGGACATTTTTCAATGAGTACAGCTATGCATAGATGTTTAAAAGCATTAGATATTGAACGAAGGTTAAAATTTAGCAGGTAATTTTGTTTTTTTTGTTTTTTGTATTATGAATAGAAAAAATTTAGATGAAAATTTCAAATGATTTCATTAAATGAAATATAATCAAACTAATAAATAATAAATAAAATCAAGATTAGCTACCATTGACAATTAGTTAAAATTTTAAATTAAAATATCACTCAGAATAGAAAACATAGAAAAAAGTTTAATGAGAAAAATCTCCCGACTGATTAAACACTTTTGAATCAGACCTTTAACCTATTGATGCAGAGATAATGCATTTCTACGGTATTTTTTAAGTCAATGTTGTTGTTCTCACTCAGGAACATCAGAAATTCTTATTTTAGAATTTCGACTTGAAATTTTATACATAGGCAAATCTTAATGAGAATAATTTAATGTGTAAGTTTCAGGATCTTTCATTTGTTCATATCCTGAAATAAGAATATTGAATTTATTGATGGAGATGAAGGATATAATAGACACTTTTTTACAATAAGCTATTCTCGCAAAGACCTATCCTTATGCAAAGCTTCAAGTCAATATTCCAAGATCAATGTTCTTGAGAAGGACCACGACATTGAATTGAAAAAAATTGCAATAAAGAGCTAAGAGCTCAAACTCTATTCAGGATATTCATAGTTCATGATGACCTACATAGTCCTGACGAGAAACCCATTCTACTGATAATTTCCATTTGAGCTCATACGTAGGACTCATAGTGGACATAAAAATCCCGAAAGAATTTGTATTATTAACCTTTTCTTCTCGAATTATGCTCATTTTATTGAACTTTCAGTCTATTATAGGATATTATGAGAGAAATCGTAACAAGGAGTTTCGCTTTGAAATTCTTCCCAATATTAGTTCGCATGGTATTCTGAAAGTTTTAGTTCAAACGAGTGTTTTCCTTCTGAGATAATATGTTTGCAAACAACGTTATATTGACACTAGAATTTCAAGAATAATTCAATTTTTAGGCATACGATATCTTAAGAAAGAATCATTCGTTTAAGTTGAAACTTTTAGAATATCATGCGAGCTAATTTTTTGAGAGAATTTCAGATCGAAAACTCTTGTTATGACTTTTCTTGCGATATCCTGCAGAAGACTAAAGCATAATATGAATTCAAACGAAGGTGATCAGTCGGATGAGTTCCGTCGTGAGATACGAATATTTTTTTCTACATGATTTCAGGTGTTCAGTATCGTAATCAATTGAAAATCGTATCTATATTCTCTTATGCTTTTTCTTGATTATATATCCCTTACAAAACAGACAACTTTTTCATAGGATAACTTCCTTTTTTTTATCCAAAAAACAAAATATTGCTTACGGATCATATGAAATTCCAATCGTTTGACTTTTTCTTTCATTTTTAAGCGATAACTGCTTCTCTTTGATTGACATGTATCAGAATTCCTATTCATTTATAGGCTTTAACTGATTCCTATTCTTAACTATAAAAGTATAATATCTTGTTGATCAGGAGCTACTCAAAAAAACAACCATTAAGATCAATGTTTCTCCTCTTAAAATTTCATAGAAGTTGTTTCTTTTTTTTTTTTTCATAATTCGATTATATTTTCAATTTCAGTAATGATTCAAATTATTTTCTTCGTGATGAAATTCGTTATCGTCATCGTTTTCTCCCATTTGCAAATTTATGCGCCCCACCATATATGCCTCATACAGATTTTCTTCATATACAACATTTAAGTGATAATCGTTATACAGCATCTGAATTATATCAAGATGCTATAAATAATTTTTTACAAGCTAAAACATATTTTGAAAATTATCTCAATCGTATAACAACATCAAAACAATATCAACAACAAATGTCAAATCGAACATTTACAATAGGTTTTACATCATTAATTGATGTAGAATCTTATATACGTATAGCTAAAACGAATGGCATTGTATTAAAATTATTGTTAAGTGGACATAAACCCGATGTAAAAATTGATTTTGATTTTAGTTTACATGCCCATTACCCTACATTAAAACTGTGATGTTTTTATTTTTGTTTTTGTCCTATAGAAAGAAAAAAAAATATCGAGTTTGTTTTCATCGTTTTTCTTTTTTTTTTTTTCTTGGCGCCTGTGTGTGTGTATGTTTAGTTTGCATAACAACTAATTCTAATCCGTATAAACAAATGAAGAGAAAGAGAAAAAAAAAGACTTGTTTAAGATAAATCATTAAATTAATAAACAATGGTATTTTATTTATATTCTGTTTGAGACAAAATTTTTTTCAAAAAACAAATTATATTAATTAAAAACAAGAATGACAGATCCAATACTTCATGATCATAATATTGATGCTATTGAAAGTAAAAGTGATGAACCAGAATATGATTTTAAAGAATATTATTCCAGAGAACGAACATTAGCATTACGTGACATTTATATTCCGTAAGTTAAAATATTTGAAAAATAAATAATTATTTTATTTTTATTTAATAGATATTGTACGGAACTTTTTTATCGTGACAATCCACTTAAAATTGTTCGTTGTCAGAATACATATATGTATGATCAATTAGGAAATAAATATTTAGATTGTATTAATAATGTTGCTCATGGTATTTATTTTTGTTATTAATAGAAAAATAATTTTGTTTTCTTTTTTTTTTTGACTTGTTTTTCCAGTTGGTCATTGTCATCCATATGTTGTTACACAAGTATCAAAACAAATGAGTGCATGTGCAACAAATAATCGTTATTTACATGATAATACAGTTATTCTAGCTGAAAAACTTTCTAAAACACTACCAAAAAGTCTTGATCAAATATTTTATACCAATTCAGGGTAGAATTATAAAATGAGTTTTTTTTTTGTTTTTATTATTTTCTTCGAATGTATTTTATAATCTATAGATCAGAATCAAATGATTTAGCACTTCGTTTAGCACGACAATATACAGGAAATTATGATATTCTTGTACTTGATAAGTAGGTGAAAAGAAAACTATTGATAAAAAGAAAAAAAGAAACATTCCTTTGATATCTAGTGCTTATCATGGTCATTTGACAACACTTTTTGAATTATCAACTTATAAATTTAAAAAAGGAAATATTACAATGAAAGAACCGGAACATGTTCATGTTGTACGTATTGTTTAATAATGAAATTAGATTAGTTTTAGTTCGATATAAAAAGTTTAATGTATGGTTAGACTTTGTTTAACTATTTGGATTAACTGTGTTAGAAGAATACTACATATCACATGAAGTCCATTGGACGAGAGAAGTTCTCGAACTGATTAAGTACTTTTGAGTCGATGCTATGTGCATTAGGTAGGCCCTCTCAGGGAAAACGATTTTCGCATTACAACTTGAAACTTTACACATAGACAGATAGAACTCGTCGAGTTGACTCCAGGTCCAGGTCTGAAATTTTATCGAGAGTATCAAAGTACGGTTCTATCGGATCCAAAAATTTCGAACACGATGGGGTGTATAGACAGGTGAAAGTTTCAGGTATTTAGATTTGCTCATATCTTGAAATAAGAGTATCGAATCTGAGCTTTTACAATAAATTATTCTCATTACGATCTGTCACTTTGCAAAATTTCGTGTCGAAATTCGAAAACCATTTCTCCTAAGATGGGTTCCAACATTGTATTAAAAAACTATCTTAAAAATTTAATATCTTGGCAATAATAAGCTAAAGATCCGAACTCTTTTCAGAATATTCGTAGCTTATTAGAGCCCACATGTCGTTCATAATCTTGACTTAAAAGCGATGAATCAGTTCCGCAACTCTTTACTCGTGAGCTGAAATTTTTGAATGTTAATCAGACAAGTTTCATTGTATTGATATAGTTTTTGTTATTTTTTAGCAATAGATTGAAAATTTTGAAGATGAAAAGAAATATTTATGATAAAAACAATCGTATTGATTTTAGTTTCTTAATTATTTTGCGAGGAAAAAGTTTATTAAAAGTGTCAAGATTGATAATCATAATCTGAAAACTTCAGTCAGTGTTTTTTTTTTCAACATTAAAAGACTATCTTCTATTTAAAAAACTATTATAATTCTAGGTAACCTCAATATCTAGAATGTAAACACTAAACTTAAAAATTACGAATTAAACTTAAACTTTATTGAATGACATGTTTTCGAAATTCAAATCGAGGCAAGCTGCTAGATCATCTAAACTCTAAAAATGTCCTCTATACAAAAACTTCATACTAAAAGTTTCCGTGTGGAAAGTATGTTTATATACAATCATTGATATTAATTTTTATGAAGATTGTGCTAGATAGTGTCATACTTGTCGGTTGTTTTCATTTTGTTTCTTCATTTATATCTATTAATGTTGAAGGTTGAAAGTAAGTAATAAGTTGCAATGCAACAGATTGCTTTCCGTTTTCAATCTTTTGTTGTTTGAATATTAGAGATAGTTTTTTATTGAAAAGACTAGATTAGAAATATAGTTGAAAAACTTCAAGAATATTTTATAGAACATTGTTTAATGTTAATTTAATCTTTGAGTTAGATCGAATAAGCTACCATGTAAAAGTTTGTTATTTATTCAATATATTTTGGTATATTAGTTACCAATACCTGATATTTATCGTGGTAAATATCGTGATATTGATTATAATAATGATGAAGAAAAATTATGTCAATTATATGTCAATGAAGTTCATCAAATTGTTGAAGAAGTTGAATCACGTGGTCGTCGTATTGCAATATTTTTAATTGAATCATTACAATCATGTGGTGGACAAATTATTTATCCAAAAGGTTATCTTAAACAGATATTTAGGTAAATAACTATTGCTTTATATTTCTATTTAAATATTCTCGTTTTTTTTAAATTTAGTTATCTTCAATCAAAAGGTATTTTATGTCTTGTCGATGAAGTTCAAACAGGTTTTGGTCGAAGTGGTACTCACTTTTGGGCATTTCAATCATATGAAGAAGGTTATTTATTAAAACAACTAGAATGTTTTTTTTTGTGTAAACACAATCTAAAAGGAATGTTGAAGTATAGGGGTGACAAATTGAACCTCGACAGATGTCGATATATGATCACAGACTGTATATCAATAACATCTTGTTATAATATATGAACTACTTCCTTATTGAATTTCTGGAGGATTAAGTAAAAAGATGGCGAAGAAATGTATTACAAAATAGATCGAGTAGTAATACGAACTCTTTATGATTAGCAACATTATGTTTCATATTTTGATCCTGTGGAGATTGCGCTAATAACATGTTTTCTTTTTTATGCGTTTTTTGATTATTTAGATCTTGTTCCTGATTTTGTTACAATGGGTAAATCTATGGGTAATGGATTTCCTGTTGCTGCTTTGATGACACGTCGAAGTATAACACAGAAATTTGATAAGGATGGTATTGAATATTTTAATACCTATGGTGGTAATCCAGTTAGTTGTCGTGCAGCTATTGCTGTACTTGATATTATTCAAAGAGAAAAATTAATGGAAAATGCTCGAGATGTTGGTAATCATTTATTAAATAAATTAAAGGAAATGGGCGCAAAATATGATATTATTGGTGATGTACGTGGTCGAGGATTTTTTATTGGAGTTGAAATTGTACGTGATATAAAAACACGTGAACCTGGCATTGAAGAAGCACATGAAATCAAATATACGTAAGAAAAATTTGAATATTAATATTGTTATTTAATAATAATAAAATTTCTAGGCTTCGTCAGCATATGATTATTGTTTCACTTGATGGACCTGATCATAATGTTATTAAATTTAAGCCGTAAATAATGTTTTTTTTTTCATATTATTGAAATTTTTATAATTAATTTTTTTTTCTATTGTAGACCAATGTGTTTTTCAAAAGGTGATGCTGATTTTCTTTGTGATAAATTGGAAACAATTGTTAGAGATTGTCAAAAGAAGAAAAATGAAAAACAAGAACCAAATATGTAGAAAAAAAAGTTCCCGATTTATCTCACATTTTTTTTCTTTCTCAGTGTCTTGCATCACTTTTTTTTACCTTGGAACTTATTATTGTAAAAAATTTACAAGTTTAATTAAGCATATGAAAGAAATTTATTTTTGATGCACGCCTTAAAATAGAATGTAGTAGTGCTGTTCTTTATAGTAAAAAAAAAAATATATATATATATATGGGATACCTATGGGATTTGAAAGTTTATTGTATTGTTAAACTACTACTGCTTACTTTTAGATCTAAACATATCCTTCATGATGAACACTATTCCTTTATTTACACATTGCTATTGAAAAGCATTTATAATCTTACATTTCTCGAACAAATGTAATACCGCATTAGAAGGTTAGTAGTATCACTCCCGTTGGGATTAATATAATCACATGTTCTGTGGTGTATGTTTCTATACTTGTATATCATCAATATAGTGTATACTTTATTCAATATGAGATCAACGAACAAATATATATAGAGAAGTAAGTATGCGACAGCTGCAACAGGTAGGGAGTCTTTTCTTATCAGTGTCAATACCAGTCTAAACAGTCAGATCGGATCATGTTATTGTCACGAGTTATGTCTTTACTTTTCTACTCTATAATAGTCAAATAAACCATTTGATTCGTCATTCTTGTCAATAATGACGTAAGTATTTTACTTCACTATTATAACATTTTGCACTATTTATGTTCGTAAGTTTCATTTCGTATTTATTGATAAACAAAAAACTTCAGAGGATTACAGATTCTAAATTAGTTGTTTATACTGTTTAAATATTCGTCAAACATGGACGTTATTAATTAATTAACTATATATATATATTGTATTTGCCAGGTTATATTCATGTTATTATCTTGTATGTTTATGCGAAATGAATGTATGTTATTTACGATAAGAAATAGAAACAAGTCTATGATAAATTACAACGTTTAATATCTATTCAACTTTATTTTCACCGCATATCTTGATATCAAAGTGAGTTAATGGAATAGAAAAAATGTAATGCATATTCTCTCATATGATTAGGCCCCGTTTTGTCAAAACTTTTTTTTCTTGTATTCCCGTTTCGTCCAAAAAATAAAACTACAATGAAAAGAAAGAGAATAGATTATCTGGCCTGATTAGATTTTTTTAAACATACTAAATTAAAGATAATGATTAATAATTCTAAATAATTTTTTTTCAAAAAGAAAATTATTAGAGAACAGCATCAGATACGCATACAGAAGATATTAGAGGAGAAAACATTTACAGAAAAAACAAAAAAAAATCAATATTTTTTTCACTCGCTCATACAGTTAAATGTGTTTGATTTGTAAAAAAAAAATAAAACTTCTATGAACAATATTTTTTTTCAAAAAAAAAACCATGCAAAAATTTTAAAATCTAAATCGGTCTGTAATGAATCCTCCAACGAACCATCCCATTTACCGTTACTAATTACCATTTTGCAGTATACAGCAAGTGAATTTTAACAGATGTTTATCGTTGTAATAGATATCTTCTATTGAATATTTACTTTAAAAAAACCTCTCCATTTGAAGTCTAATAACTAAATTCAGAAACTACTTGAATTTCAACAAAAACTAGTATAATTATACAAGTCTTAAAGAATTCTTTTCTTTTTATTTTATCGCATGTAAATCCGTTCGTTGATTAGAAATTTATCAAAAATATTTAATTGATTTGTATTTTTTTTTTCATTATAAAAATTTTAGAACGAAAACTTCCCAAGTCATTTCATCAATATTATACCATCTTACATTACACATATCAACCATTGGTCCATCGTAGGAAAAAAAAGAAAAAAACGTCGGCGTGTTATTTATAATTGAGTTGTTATATACAGAACGATAAGTTTATAGTCAAACGTGTCTTGCAACTATTCCTTAGTATTTATTATATATGGGAAATATACAACATCATTGCCCAGGTATAAATAATGATCTTCTTGAACTTGATCGTCCTGGAGCTATTTATTTACCCAATGATACTATTTCTGGTAGTGTTTTATATACTAAAAAAACGAATGCATCTATTTTATTAACTGGTATTATTTATTTTAAAAAACGTAAAAAAAAAACTTTAGAAAAATGTCAAATAAAATTTTTTTCAACTGAATTTAATTTAAATTCATCATTAAAGATAAAACAAAATTTCAAATTACATTTAGATAATCATCTTCCACCATCATTTAATGATATAAATACATATCCAAATATAACATATTCAATTAATCTTATTATCTATAAAAAATCTAAAGATGAAATTTTGTCTTCAATACCAATATCCGTATGTCCTCATGTATATCTCGATCGACCTTTACTTTTAACACCATTATTTTTTGGTCCAATAGAAAATCATATATCAGGTATTAAACTTGAAGTTAAAATTAATCGAGCTATTTTTACATTCAATGATACAATACAAATTTTTTATGAAATTCAAAATCCAAATCAACAACATATTTATAATATTCAAATTAGTTTAGGAATTTATTATGTTATTGAATCAAATGTTTGGCAAGAAGATGTGTGTAATGGTGCCGAAAATTTTAATAATATTACATCAAATAATAAATTAATAAGAAATAAAGCTCTATTAAATATACCAAATAAAATATATTTACCGCCAACATTTAAATTTCAATATAGACCAGAAAATGATCCATCATCATTTAATTTAGAAATTGATTATAAAATACATTTTAAAGTTTATTTAGAAAATATGGAAAATCTATGGCAAGTAGATGTACCTATTATTATATGTAATGATACAATAGAACAAACTGAAAATATTGAAGAAGAAAACAATGATGAAGCTGAAAATGTTGAAGAAGAAATTAATAATAAAACTGAAAATGTCGAAGAAGAAATTGATAATAAAATTGTAAATGTCGAAGAAGAAATCAATAATAAAACCAAAAATGTCGAAGAAGAAAAAAATAATAAAATTGAGAATTTTGAAGAAGAAAGCAATAACAAAACTGAAAATATTGAAGAAAACAATAATAAAATTGAAAATATTGAAGAAGAAAATAATAATAAAACTGAAATAATCTCGCAATCTTTTAATGTTAATACTAATATTTATGAAAATAAAGAAATATAATATACAAGTCATTTTAATGATAATATTAAAAGACTATTGAAATTTATCGATTGATTGCAATAACAGAAGAAATATTACTTACGAGGGAACCTTCTCAGATGTAACCTTCCGTTTTCATTCACTTATATCGCATTTAGTTGAATATATTGAGACAATAAAAAGCCGAAAGGGGTTATCCATCAATATCTGCATATATAAATTCATACCAAAAAAAAAAAAGAAAAAACTTTAAATATTTGTTTTATATTTATTTTGATGCTTTTTCAAGTTTCATAACAGCAGCCACCCAGTCAAACAAAAATTTTGAAAAACGCGTTTAAACGCACAATCGGGAACCGCGACTGTGATCCATTCACGCTCATTAAAAAAACGCACGGAAACGCGTTTATTGGCGTTTTTTGTAACTTTCTGGGCGTCAAAACGGCGAAAATCCCAGTTTTTGAGCGTTAAAACGTATTGCTTTTAAATTCTAGAATAATAGTGCGTTTTAACGCTCATAACCTGGAATTTTCGCCGTTTTGACGCCTAGAAAGTTACAGAAAACACCAATAAACGCGTTTTCGTGCGTTTTTTTAATGAACGTTAATGGCTTACAATCGCGGTTCCCGATTGTGCGTTTAAACGCGTTTTTCAAAATTTTTGTCTGACCGGGCATTCGGTCAACATCGTCATCTAATACACCAATAAGAGCATGTATCTAAAAGATTAGATTAGTTCTTGTTTTATCTAAATGAAAAGATCAATTATTTACTTAATGATTTAATAAAACTCTACTTCCAAATTCAAGTTGGTCTTTATTAACTTGAAACATTATAGTAAGATAATGTTGAGAGAATAGGATGATTAATCATCAACAATCATTGGTGATCTGTCTGAAATAAGAACAAACAAGAAATGATTAATTATAGAAGCACTAGCAAATATAAGCAAGATTTTCCTCTAAAATCTATTAGAAAGAATTTTAACATTCTATTTATTTTTTAGAAAAAAAAAGATACACTATCTAATTTTTCACAAGAATAACAATAGAAAAAATCTCGTTGTTTATTATTGTTTTTTTTACTGATTTTCTTATTTTGATTGAAACATTAAAAAAATGAAATCATACCGAGTATCATCGACTTTTGAACATTCTTCCTAAAATAATAAATAATAATTGTTTTTGTAATATTTAAACGAAATAATTATACGTCATGACGATCTTCTTGTGATTTTAAACCTTGTTGATTTTTAATAAATTCTTCTTCTAATAATAAATTATCTTTAATAGGTTTAAAACATAATTGTTTCAAACGACAACGTCTATATGGTAAAACTTCTGCTAATTTATTATCTGCATCAGATCCTTTTGTAGGTTTTTTTTCGTGTTTCCTATACGTGTTGGAACAAGTGGTTCATATTGGTTTTTTCTAGAATAAATAAATATTTCTTTATCGAATTAATCGATTTATTTATCTTACTTGTTTATCTAGATCACCAAACTTGAGAGTGCATGCTTTTCTACATTGTGTACATGCCCAACAATTGTATCTATAAAAGAAATAAGATTTTTCTCCAAGTAAACCAAATATAGTGAGACTAACACATTCAAATGATGTTCATTCCATACATACAAAGCCAATGATTTTGTTACACGTTGAAGAGAAGATGTTGCTCGTTTCTTTTTGTTGAATATATCTACACATAGTTGACAATTGTTTTTTCACCGCCATAGCGCTAATAATGCACTTCGATGGTTTGCGCAAATCGTTTGATTACTTAAGTTAGCTGGTTTCAGGTCATAACAGTCAGCTAAGAGAAAGAAATGCTCCAGTTCAGATCGACAATCCAAAGGTGTTTCATTTGAAGGTTCGAGCAGATTTCCGAAACTCAATCGTTCTTCGTTACAGGAAACCTAAAACAAAAGGCACAATAAAGTAGACTAATAAAAAATATAACTGTCTGCGTACCTGTCCAACTTTTTCTGCGAAGAAATAGAAACACTCTTCATCAATGTCTATCAACATATTTAGACAATCAACAATCCAATAATAACTACTAATCTAAAAATCCCCATAGTTAGTGACAATAGCATACAGTGCAATCTCAGTTCCACTTCTTATATAGCATTATTTATGTAAGTCTCTGACTAACCATAATACAGCAAATATATATGTATATACACAATGTGTCCCAAAAGTCTCTTCCCAAAAGTTTTTTCATATATCTTTGCTATTTTATTTATCCGAACGATCTTTCATAGTATTCTATACAACTATCACCTTTGATCAAAGTACAAAAATTTTGCTTTCTTTTTATTTGCAGAAAAAACGTTATGCAACCTTTTTTTCTTTAATTATTTTGACTTCCCGTAGTAGTTTTGTGTAAATTTTACTTCGAAGAAATGGTTTAAAATTTTTTCAGTATACATATTTCTGTAGAAATTGACGAGCTCTATCTAGCCGTTTAAAAATATCAAAGAAAAAACTTGATCCATTTCTGAGTCACTTGTACTTTAAAAAAGACAACAAAATTTTTACATTTTGATCAAAGGTGATAGTTTTATAGAATCAGCGGCGGATCTAGAATTTTTTTTGATAAGGGGCGATTCGATAGACATGGGGCGATTTTGATCAAAAAGCAAGTTTTGAAGTTTATTAGTAGTAGAATGCACTCTATTTTTAAGACTTTTCTGCTGGGAAAATCCAAAAATTTTTGTTTCGAATGGGGGCGATCGCCCCAAGCGCCCCCCCCCTAAATCCGCCACTGTATAGAATACTATGGAAGATCGTTCGGACAAATAAAACCTCTGTATATTCAGCTTTAATTAAAAAAAATTTGTTAATGAAGTTAAATAAAATAGTAAAGATATATGAAAAAACTTTTGAGAAAGGACTTTTGGGACACACTGTATATAACGATAACATTTGAAAAATTTAATAGAGTGGAAAATCACATAGATGACGAACCTTGAAAAAAATTTGTAGAAAAATTGAAAAAATATATAAGGAATGGAAAATTCAATAGTAAGAATATACATGAAAAGGAAAAATCCTTGTTTCATGACTAACAGTAAGAGAAAAGAACAAGAATACATATGAGTAGTTACTACCACATAGATAAATGTGAGGAATCCTTCCGATTACACCTGCAGATGTTGGCCAGAACACAGTATAATTCTCAAATGTAGAAGAATGGTCAAATAGACAGTAGACTCTTCAATGAAAATCAATTACAAAGTAAGCATAGTTTTTTTTTTGAAATTTGTTAAAAATACGCTCCAACTTGTAAGTATAGCACTGTAAGAATAAAAAAAAACATTATTGATGCAAAGGCAGAAGCGAAAGAAAAAATTTCGATAAGGATACGTGGTTGTATACTTGATAATATTTAAAAGAATTTTATCTTTCTCGAAAATAATTCGTCATTTAATGAAAAAAAATGAATAAATTTTTATCAAAATGTCAAAATATCCTATATATTGCAGAACATTGTGATTGACTTTTTGGAACTTTGCTAGCACTTTAAAAGGAATATTTTTTTATCAAAAGATGCAGCTTTTCGCGCTCTATGAGAATATGTAAACAAAACTCTAGGCACTTATAAACTAACTGTACTACAAATACAAAATATAGAAAGATCAGCATGTCAAAGATACAAAAAAATGGTCGACTCCATGTCTTTTGACGACAATTTCTTTTCTTTCATTTGGACAATAATTAATATTAAATACCAGTGGCGGATTTAGGGGGGGGGCGCTTGGGGCGATCGCCCCCATTCGAAACAAAAATTTTTGGATTTTCCCAGCAGAAAAGTCTTAAAAATAGAGTGCATTCTACTACTAATAAACTTCAAAACTTGCTTTTTGATCAAAATCGCCCCATGTCTATCGAATCGCCCCTTATCAAAAAAAATTCTAGATCCGCCGCTGTTAAATACATAGTTTTGTAGAGCATCTTCTGCTCTATCTATTGGTATAACTTGGTAAAGAATCCAATAAAATTTTTGTGATCGAAAATTTTATAAATGAATACAAAGCAAATCTCGTGAACTTAGAGAAAGTGATATAGAGGGTCGAAAAAGTCGGATCGGCAAAATATTAGAAGGGTTCATTCAAAATTCGTAAAAATTTGGTTTTCTGCCTAACTTTTAATGCTCTTTCAAACTAGCTATCTAATTTGAAAAAGTAAATTTTTTCGGCAACTGGCTTGGATGGTGGTATTGTGGACGCTTTCTTAAAATTTTCTATTTTTTTCAGGAAAATCCAAAAATTTTCTTGTGCTCTATTAGGAAAAACGATGTCACACCCTCTATAAAACCAACCACAGCTTCCGAAAATTCCGGTACAACCCTCAATGTTGATTAACTCGGGCCAGCCTTGTTCTGTTTGGATCAGGTTTGATTAGTTATATAGATGTCTCCCTAACACAAATCTTCGTATTTCTATCAAAAATTTGATTAATATGATAATTTTTACCTATAATTCATGTTGAAAGAAATCAATCATCACTATAAGAATATCCAAATCGAAGTTTTGCCAAAGATAAATTTAATAAATTCTGATTGGTTTAAAAAAGAATCATATATATTTAAGTCAAATGCTTTTTCCAAGCTTCAAATCGTTAAAAATTATTTAATTTATGTTCGGTTATCAATACATTATATTTTTTTTTATAATATAAAAGCCGCCGTTAAACTCAATTAAATATTCTATTAATTTCATGCATCATTGCAATCGACATATAATTGAAGAACGAAAATTTTGTAATTTTACAATTGGGGAAAAAATCGTTCAGGTTTTTTGCTTCCTTTTTTTTTAATCAAAAAAAATTTTTTATCAGTCACGAAAAGATTTACTAATCAGAAATTTGATAAAAAATATTTTTTTCTATCATAAAAATAAAAGTTTTCATTTTCTTTATTCAAAAAAATTATCGATGAATGTTACTTGGAAAAAACCAAGCATATACTTCCCTTTCTTTCTGCGTTCTCTTTCATATAGATTATATTAACTTGATAAAACTAGGTGTTTGATATTGTTTATCGTTGGAAACGTTTATCTATGATAATTATTATTTTAAATTAAAAGACAAAAATTTTTTCTTTTAATCCAGATTGAAATTTATAAATAAAAATGATTTGACAAGAAAAAAATCCTTTTTTTTATATTTTAAAATTATAAATAATTAAATTATCATTACGATGACATCAGCAACAACAACAACAACAACAACAGCATCTTCAGCATTATATAATAGGAATTTGGAAACATTTTCACTTGTTTGGCTTGATAGTTCAATAAATGATTCACAAGATAATCTTCATACTCAACAACAATTACGAACAATAATTAATCATTTACGAACATTTGATAATAGTTATGATTGTGAACATTATATTCGATCTGTATCAAATCATGATCGTATTGTTATTATTGTTAGTGGATTATCAGGTCGACAATTAGTACCACGTATACATAATCTTCGACAAGTTTGTTCAATCTATGTTTATTGTATGGATAGAAAAACAAATGCACAATGGACTAAAAGCTTCACTAAAGTAATTATGCACATATAAAGAAAAAAAAACACTCAGTTTCAAAGTTGTCTTTGAAATCACTAGAGATAGAATTAATTCGATTCTGTTCCGAAGTGATGAGTTAAAAATTCGGGAGAAATCTCATCTTCCCAATCCTCATACTAGATTCTATCTCTAGGATACCATTCATAATCTCAATTGAGGAAAATAATGAAACAATTTTGATTACAAGACTTGTTTAACATTGTTTGCGAAAGTTTAGTCATTTTTCCAATTTATAACATGAACAAGCGAATCAATTTATGGACACGAGAGCATTTAAGAGAAGTGTGTAGGGTAAGCTTTTTTTTCGTACCCTATGCCCTCACTGAGAAAAATTTTCTCATTCTTACCTTACGCCATCCTGCATGCTTCTAAAAATGTTTTTTAAGCTTATCGATCTTACGAGGGAACCTTTTCAACTGTCCAATCGCTTTTGAGTTCGAACTCAGTGTGAAAGATAGACCCCAGTGAGGTATGAAAAGGCCCAAAAGGATAAGTGCCCATAGGCCTTCTGTCCAGAGTTATAGGCATTTTACTGGATTTTTAGCCTATGGCACAGTATATACCAAAAAATCGAATGACAATATTTCGAGCTGAGATTTCGTCCAACGATAGGTCTATGTACCAATAGAATGCCCTGAAAATTTCAGCTCAAAAGAATGTTTCAATCTCGGGATATTAAACTCCCAAAAATCACGCATATCCCGCGAATGATGCTAGAATTTTTTGGCTTTTGGGTGTTCAATATCTCGAGATTGGAACATTCTTTTGAGCTGAAATTTTCAGGGCATTCTATTGGTACATAGACCTATCTTTGGACACAATCTCAGCTCGAAATATTGTCATTCGATTTTTTGGTATATACTGTGCCATAGGCTAAAAATCCAGTAAAATGCCTATAACTCTGGACGGAAGGCCTATGGGCACTTATCCTTTTGGGCCTTTTCATACCTCACTGGGGTCTATCTTTCAAACTGAGTTCGAACTCAAAAGCGATTGGACAGTTGAAAAGGTTCCCTCGTTAGCCAAAATATACGAAAAGAAGAGCTCAAAAAAAAAGAAAGATCTTCAAAGTTAAACACGATTTACAAACTGATATATGAAAGTTGTTTTATACTTAGAAAATGCATGATTGTATCAGATGTGTTAATAAATAAAAATATTATTTCTTTGTCATTAGAACATGTCAAAAAAATTTTTATTTATAAACCTTTTTTTTTCATTAATAGAGCTGAAGTCATAAAAATGGAAAGTAATAATCATTCAGTTGTAATCTGTTAAATGTTTGAATTTGATTAGATCGACAATTAATAAGTACAAAGAAAAACAAAAATGCTTCCTAGCGACTTGAAAACTTATGAATCATGTTTTGATAGTTATGAAAGTTATTTAGAATGTAAAATTTGAGGACATGAATTTGCACCATTCGTACTCATAAAGTGAAAATAACATTTTTCAATATCTATCTTTTCGGTTTGTTTGAATTGACAAATTAAAGAAAACTGTGTCAAGACTTTTTTTTAGCATAGATTATTGCGCTATTGCTATGTAGGTTTCAATGGTGGATATAGAAGAGCATGAGCAACCCTTCCTGGCGAAAGTGATATACGATTTTTTTTTTCTCAATATAAAAGTTCAAAAATGAACTGATATTACTTTAAAGTAATCTTTCAATGGTTTAGATTCAAGCTGTTATTATTAAATCCGAAGATTTAGTAAATCAAATTCAACATGATCAGATAAAACGTATTAAAAAAAAAGATGATGAAGTTCTTCCAATAAATATATTTCATACAGATCAAGGTCAATCAACAACGGGACTTAATGGACAATTTGTACATTCACAATTATTAATTGATTGTTTACTTCGAATGAAATCAAGTAGATATGAAAAAAATGATCTTGTTTCTGTATGTAGAGAAGAATATAAAGGTAATCCACATGAATTATCAATAATAAATGATTTTGAAAAAAATTATACATCATATCGTGCAATATGGTGGTATACAAGACAATCATTTCTATATCGTTTATTAAATAAAGCTTTACGAGTACAAAATATTGATTTAATTTATTTATTTCGTTTTTTTATTCGTGATTTATATCGACAATTATTAGAATATCAATGTTCATCATCAATAAATGTTTATCGTGGTCAATTAATGTTTCATGATGAACTTGAAGTATTAAAAAATTCAATTGGAAAATATATATCAATAAATTCATTTTTTTCAACAAGTCTTAATCGTGATTTAGCTTTAATTTTTTCTCGAGATTCTGATCAATGTGAAAAAGTTCTTTTTGAAATTGATGCTAATCCACAATTTAATGATGAAAAACCATTTGCTAATATAAGTCATTTTAGTTATTTTCCCGATGAATCCGAAGTATTATTTATGTTAGGATCAATATTTCGACTTGTTAATGTTTATTGTAATGATGATCGATTATGGATTATTCATATGACATTAGCAAGTGGAAATGATTATGATTTAAAACCAATACTTGAACATATGAAAAATCAGCATAGTCAAGATAAAACTGATCTTCTTTCATTTGGTCATGTTTTACGTGATATGGGTAAATTTCGTGAAGCAGAAAATTATTATCGTCGATTACTTGATCCATTACCAACGGATTCTCAAGAATTAGGTCGATGTTATCATGCACTTGGTATAATAGCTTATGAAAAAGGTGATTATGAATCAAGTTTAAAATGGCATGAAAATGCACTTGAAATTAAACTACGTTCATTAAAATCTGATGATCCACATTTAGCAAATAGTTATAATAGTATTGGAACAATATATGAAAAAAAACAAGATTATACACGTGCACTTCAATCATTTCATAAATCATTAATTATACTTCAACAAGCATTTGATAATGATCATCCAAAAGTTGCTGTTTGTTTAAATAATATAGCTGGTATATATCAAACAGAAAAAAAATATAATGAAGCATTAGAATATAATCAAAAAGCTTTAAATATAAGAGAAAAACATCTTCCAGCAGATCATCCTGATTTAGGTGCATCACATAGTAATATAGGAATAATATATCGATGTCTTGGTAATTATGATTTAGCATTAAAACATCATAATCGATCACTTGATATTCATCGTAAAACATTACCACCACAACATCCACAAATAGCATCAACACTTAATAATCTTGGTCTTGTTTATGAAGATAAAGGTGAATTTCAACAAGCATTAAAAAATTATGAAAAAGCTGCTTTTATTTATCGTCGTGCATTACCATCAACACATCCAAATATAATTAAAACTGAGCAATTTATTCAACGTGTTTTAACGAAAATGAAATAAAAAAAAAAGAAAATCTTTATACTAAACATATCGACACAATAACATCCAAGATCATTGTTTACGTATAATATCTTTTGATTTTAAATGATTGTATATGTCTTTATATATTTTTTGCAAAGAAAAATGTCAGAGATTGAACTCTCAAAGGTTATATACGTACTTAATCAAAGTATAATCATTTATATTTAACATATTAATAGGATAAAAACAAATCCTATTTGTAAACTCTCAGTCTTATTCAAAAACTATAGAGCATACAGACGAATAATATAGCTGCCATATAACTGTTCGATCCTTAATGAGAAGAATATTTCCAGTTACGAAGGTTATGATTCTCATTGTCGAATCTTGTAAAGTTTTCGTATTTTTTTGCTTGAATACGTCCACCACAATTGTCGCCCTCTTCCAATTGTCAACCGTATATTTCCTAAGTCATCAATCTCCTCCTTGACAGCATCCCTTTGCTTAACGATAATAATGTCATTAAATTCCTAGTTAAAAATCTTGTAAAAACAAAAGATTAAAGAGAGATGTCGCCGATCAATTAATCTCCCATTGTTGAGGATCAATAATTATATACTGATTGGTTAAAAAATTGGCCAAAACTATCCTTTAAACACGTGGCCCTAAAAGAAACAAATAATTACTTTTCTTGTTGTTGGTAAAAAATAAAAGTTTTTTTTTTTTTCTTCAGATTTTTATCGGAGCCAATTGAGATAACTTATAAATCACAATGAGTTTCTTATGGGATTGGTTTACCAGTATTTTAACAACACTTGGTATACACCATCAATTTTAACCTTGAATATATACATATTCAATTAATTTATTTTGTTTGAAAATAGGTCTTCATAAAAAAAGTGGTAAACTTGTATTTCTTGGCCTCGATAATGCTGGAAAAGTAAAGCAAAAAATAAAAGATGAATTTATATTTATTTTTCTCTTATCATCTATTAGACAACACTATTGCATATGCTTAAAGATGATCGACTTGCACAACACGTACCTACACTACATCCAAGTATGATATTTATTTTATATCTAATATGAATAATTTTTTTTTTTTTTT
>CAJNOL010002368.1:0-40082 GCA_905250125.1 Rotaria sordida | reverse complement strand
TTCAATCATCATGAAAAAAGAAAAAAATGCTATGCCAGAATTTTGAAGTGTGAGCACGTTATATATATACTGTAAATACTTTAAAATTCGAATATTGCGATCGATGGACGCCAGTAGCAACTCATATTTTAAATTTTTTAGTTTGACAGTAAGAGCTTTAATTTGACCCGAATATTCTAATCTTCTTTACTAACAACACAAATCCTTCCATTGTAAGTGTAAATGTGTTTAGGGTGTGGGTTGGTGCAGGTTTAGGTGTTCTCTCTACTGATACCCACATCCACACTCATACCCGTCTTTTAATATCGACCTATTCAGCTTTGTGAAAGCTCGTCTGAGGTATATATTGGTGGAATACCTTTGTTCACACAACTTCAATCAAATGGATGGACTAAACTTGCCAAAGTATTTCACAGTGCAAAGATCCGACTAGTATCTTCCAACGGAAAAAAGATGGAATTCTTAGTTTTTAAGGAAAATAAATAACTGTATCATCAAACTCGTCAAACATGACTGAAAGATAAGTGGCAGTATTCATGCGACAAAGAGAATGAAATGTCAGAATGTGTAACACTTTCACAAAGACCGATAGCGGAAACAAGGGTGTGGATGTGAGTATGAGTGGATGAGGAAAAGATTCTAACACCCATCTACACTTACACTCAAACACACACCTACATCCATACCCTACTATTGGCTCAATGTGGAAATGAGCGGAGCGAATGCACCTTTTTAGCTTAGGTAGTTTTCGTAAAAAAAGGCACGTCTCTTCTTTTGAGTGAATATTTATACCTATCTTCTAGTTCAGCGATCGTTCTCTATGATTCGTAATCTAGTTGCTGCCCCCATCGATCTATATAAGCAATACAAGGTGTAACTGAAATACAGAGTATGAAGGCTTTCTTGGATTTATAGAATGATATAGAATGTCGGTCCGATTGTTTAAGTTTTGTACAGCTTTTCAACTATTTCGTATTTGAAATTATCAAGTATTGTACCCCTGAAGTGATTTCCATCCCTCACAAAGGGTGTGGATGTTGATCTCTTTTTTCATGCACACTCACAAGCATATATCTTTCCGCGAATATGTTGAATAGTATGCAAAAGATTGAATGGTGCTCATCAGTGCTTGGCTGTGGTTTATTATATATTACACTGTCATAAAAGCTTTCAGAACTGATCAGTTTATGTTTGTGTTAAAGAATTCATCATTCATTTTTTTTTTGTTGTTGCTACAGTCGACTTTGGCCTGCAAGCTATGGCTCAATTCTGCACTTGATAGTAGACTCTTGAGAGATTGTAAGATAAAGTAAAAGTACTACTGTGTCGTTTCTTTATTTTACATTTGAGATATGATACCTCGTTTGTTAACTGAAGCTTCTTTTTTTTGTCTATTCCTAATCGGTTTTTTTCTTCGTTATATTTATTACAGTATTTATGACGCTTTAACTTCAAAAGTGCAAAGTATAAATTAATATTCAGGTGAAACTATTCTCTTCTATACACTACTCAGCAGCTTTGCTACCTTCGCTGTCATTCAACTTCGAAAATTAATGGATCCGCATTCTCAAGGATTAGACACAGATATATTTGTGTCGTATTATCATAATTCGCTTTGCAATCTGCAGACTACTAACAATGAACTATTGAGAGAAATTCTTCAAAAGAATCATGCATGTGCGTTCTTTATGGATCGATCAATTTCATTTTTGTTAACAGACGATCCATCTTCTGGAGAAGATGGGTATGCATTAATCGATGAGTTTCGAGAGAAGATTCCATTGACAACTTATGAAGACTATCGGGATTATATTGATCGAATGATTCTCGATGGCGAGAAGAATCTGCTCTCGTCGGAAAATACAGTTTATTTTACTTTGACTTCTGGAACGACGGGAAAGAAGAAACTCCTTCCTGCAACTGCAACGACAATGAAAAAAGTGACTGAGTCAGGACAGCTTGGATCTTGTATTATCCGAAGATCATTTCCTTCTTCATTGTTTTCGTCTTCTAAACAACGATCATTCAACTTGCGAAGTGGAAAAAAATCGAATAGGTTTCCAAGATCAAAAGATGGCATAGCGATAGGTCCCGTCAGCCAATATTTGTCGGCTATTACATCCTATCCTCGAACTCACTCATTGGTATCCACTGATCAGATTCTATCACTAGATATTATTGAAGAAATTACTGATTTCGAGACAAATATATTCGTACAATTGGTTTTTGCGCTTGCAAATCTGAACATTTACTCATACTCGACCCCTTTTGCTTCGGAATTCATTCATACCATCAAGATGATTGAAACTTACTTTGAAGAAATCAGTCTTTGTATTTCAACTGTCAACTTCAATCACAGTTCACTCGTTCAAAAGAATATTTCTGATTCAGAATCCTTATCAATCTTGAATAAAAGTCTGAATGAAGTAATTGTCGAGCATGGAGGAGAGACATATCAATTAGAACGAGCTGAGCACATTCGAAATGAATGCTTGAAAAAGAATGTTTCCGGTATTCTCCATCGTCTTTGGCCAAATCTGATTTACGCTTCTACGGCTATAGGAAGCACGTTTGCTATATATAAAGCCGATATCCAGTTTTATTGCGGAGAACGGTTACCCTTAATTAATCTACTCATTTATGGTTCAAGTGAAGGATTTTTTGGTGCCCTTGCAAGTATTCACACAGACGAGTACTTCCTATTACCAACACATGCATTCTTCGAATTCATTAAAGAAGAAGATATTGAACAAGTAAGGTGTTTGAAATTCGAGTTTTGATCAAAACTTACTCTTTCCATTTTCTTCAAAATAGAGCATATCTATTTGAGTAAAAGCATTCATTTTTTATGAAAAACAGTTAAACAAAACTCAAGGAATCGATTTTATTTCCCAAAGTAATACTACCTTTTGAAACAATTCAGATATTCTTCATCGCATTAATTTGTGCATCAATTGGGACAGTTTTACTTATTTTAATTGAATACTGGCCGAGACTCATTTTTTGAAGTGTTGGAAACGATATGAGTTTACACATGAAACATATATCTTTCTTCTTTGTGTTTAATCGAAGCTGTTTGAATTATACGTTCTCATTACAGAACGAGCAACTTATGAATGAGTTTGTATTCATATGATTAAGTTTTACTGTCAAATCGCTTATTCCGAAGAAATATATTTCTTTTTATTAAATTGCACGAAGATGTACTAAATGTTACAAAACAATAGAGCTCCTATAAACCGTAAAAAAGAAAACATCGATGAAAATTTGAAAAAGTGAATCTTTCATGGATAAGCATGTGAATATTCCTGTTACTAAAACCATTTTATTAAGTACAGACTTTACTGGATCGTAACATATAGATTGATTTCTGGTATTATTAACAGTGTTTTAGCTACTGCTACTTTGCATAGAACGGTACTGGAGAGGCGCCTTATGTGATCTAAAGTAATGCAATTCTTATATGATCTATATAAAAATTACTATTTTCTATTATAACTAAGGAAGAAACCTTTTCAGGTGTTTCCCTCCGATTTCAATGATTCATTTTCCAATAGATGCTACATAGTACTCTAAAAGGATTTGGATTTCTAGTTTTTTCTTCAAAAGTTATGAACATTTCAATGTTGCCTCTGCAGTGCATAGCATACTGTGTGAGCCACTAGTAGGAGTATGATAAAAAATGATATATCTCTGCATCATTTCAATCAAATGGATTCCCATGTCACAAAAACTGGATCATTTTTAGCGGTAAATCGAAGAAAACTAGCGATTTACCGCAGTGAACCGGGAAAAAGTAGCAGTTAATCGCGGCGAACCGGATAAACCCATCGGTTTTTCGCTGTAATGAAACCGATAACTGGACGGGTAAAATTGAAACAAATCGCCGGCTTTTCGTTAAATGTGTTGATTTTCTGGCTATTGGCAGAAGTTTATCTAAAGTTTTTTTTCATTCGAATAATGTAAGCAAATGCTACTGTTAAATGTTATTCTTGTCAATATCCTGAAAACAATGTCAGCTTTTATCAAATAAAAAGCATACATGTTTAACGTTTCATATATGATTTTTAGTCATCATCTAATAGAATAATAAGAATAAGTCAAAACGAACTTTACGAATCTCGCCATATCTGCAGAGGAAACAAAAACTTTCTGGTAATGCTCCCAGAAGAAACTAAACCTTCTTTTAAAACAGAACTCAGAATCTAGGGCAATTACTCGCTCCTGTGAGATGTCAATATGAGTCAAATGTAGACTTTGGGTGTCCACCTGAATAGAGAGGAGTCACACCCACACTCTAACTCAGGCCGACATTCACAACACATTTTAAAAAATTGTGACAAAAATCAAATTAAAAATCGGTTATAATGGTACTATTTTAAACCGATTTTATTCTGATATTTCACTCTAAAAAGACGAATTTTTAAAATCTTAATTTGCTTTAATTGATTTTAATCGGTTACTTTACGTTTACCACTGGAAAACAATTTTTGGATTTTTATCGATTAATCACGAATAACCGATTATAATCGACTAAGACAAATTAAGATGAAAAATGCATATTTTTAGGCTGAAAAATCGGATTAAAATGATGCCACTCTAATTGATTTTTAATCTGATCTTTTGTCACAATCTTTTACTATGGAAACCCACGCGAACAGTCAACGCTTACACCCGACACAGGACCTGCGCACCCACACATTCAAACCCGACAGCTAACATTCACGTTCGCGAGCAAGTACTTTAGTGAACAACTGTCCAGCTGTCAATTAAATTCAGCATTCCCTTGTATGTATCATTTTGAAGATATTATCATCTCTGATTTTACACTAATGATTGTAACAATTTTTAATGAAAAAGTAGCGTGGATGAAGTAACGCCTTGTTAGAATTCTTTGTATTATCAATTGCACTGTGGACATATAGAACACGCGCTTAAGTATTCAGTTAGGAGAGATAAGATAGAAATTGTCATAATTACTACGTTATTTTTTATAAGAGGTATCAAAAAAGTTCAAAGAAAAAGTAATCATTGACTATCGTCTTACGTATATTCGATCGGGAAAAGACAAAAAATACAATACTTCATTCTTGAAATGAGTAGTATGTTAGTTATTGAAATTGAAGATAAAAATTTTCATAAAGTGGACTCAACTGCTCGTAGGAGGTTAAGCTCCCGTAGTTCCTATCTGGATATGCCACTAGGGCAAGCTACAAAAAAAACACGCATTTTTCTACATGTTTTCATCAATGACAAATACCAAGATCAAAAGTCGTTTCTATGAAATGATGTACGTAATACGCCAACAAACTCTTTCAAAAAAGTTTACTAGTTAAAAGATATTTGGAAGAAAAAAACATCATTCCAATCACTTTTTCTTGTACTCAGTTTGAATACCATTTGCATTCATCGATAGATATTATATTTTACGTTGAAAAATCTGAATAAACTATCTGAATACTGTAGGCTTTTTGTTCAATGACATGAGTTTGTCCGTCTCTATACAACTTAGAAGAACTTTGCAAACTTCCGTTGCTCATCGATTACGAATGTTAAACTTGTATAAAATTTGATCATGTCTATTATTAGAAAACAACACATAAATGGACAAGATCAAAGATCTAATCGTGTATGGACATCACGTAGTATTCAAATCGAACATTTTAAAAAGCTATCGGACATGTGCATGAGGTTGAAAGAAGTGCATTTGTTTGTTCAAATAACGAATGGCGTACAACAAACTACCCTCTTAATATTTTTGAACTGAAAAGATAGCGCTTGAAATTTTTGACAAAATGATATACTTTATTTAATGAATATAGTTTTCTCTATTGCTTTGGATAAAACATAATCGTACATTAAAATCAAGTACAAAATTTTTCTTTTTTCTTTTTGGCAGAACGTTTTATCTCATTTGTCAATACTGTCTTTCCCATGCAAAAAAAAAGATGAAAAAAATCGACTATATCTAAGAAAATCAATTAAAATCATGTTGTTTCCATTTTTTACATGGATACCATTGAATCGATTTTAATCTACTCTATCACTTCTTAGTAGATTTTAATCTATTGCAGTGGCACATAAGTTCTGAGCGTTTGAATCAGTAGAATTGTATCACCAATATAAAACTACATTTTAAGGCAAGCTATTATATATTCTGACAGAATTTGGAACTCTCTATCATTCTGTGTATTTAAGTCTGGACTTGAACTTATTTGCTGAAAAATATTTCGAAGATTGTCAACACGAATGAGGGTGTCTTCACTGTATTCAAAATATTTTTTCAGCAAATAAATGCAAGTCAAGACTTAAGCTCTGTCAGAATATATAATTACTTGCCTTAAAATGTAGTTTTATATTGGCGATATAATTCTACCGATCCAAACGTTTAGAACTTATGTGCCAAAGTAATATTAATCAATTTTAATCATATACATTGAAGATAAGCGTTTTCCTTTACATTCGAACACGAAATCCCAATTCTTCATAATTTTTTTCTGAACTTCTCATGTTCAATAACAATGACGTTGTCACCAAACTAAAATCCGACAAATGAAGTAAACTTGGAATTGCTATATAAATTGCTTCATAACTGTGATGGCGCAATTACATCAGTAACTGATAAAAAAAACTAGATTGATAGATTAAAATCGATTAAAGAAAAGAAAGAATAATTAATTAAAATCGAGTTTTTTTATAGGAATCATAATCAATTTTAATCGATTATTAAGATTCCTGTAACAAAAGTCGATTTTAATCGATTTCTATTGAGTAAAATCAATTGTAATCAAATGTTACACCGAATTTAACCCATTGAGGGCCAGCGTACCTTATAAAGTACACATTTTTCAAGTTTCCAAATATTTCAATAACTTGTGAACGCATAAAGATATCGGAATGCAGTGTATTCTATGACATGGGTGAGATTTCCGTGCATATATCTCTATAAGAACTACAACCCAAATGTGGTCACCCAGGTGATAAGCCTGATGAATTTTTGGCACACCTCGTCTAAGAAGAGTTCGGATAATACCTTTTTTGTGGTTCCCATAATATTTCGGCTTTCCATGTTGGAATCAAATTAGGAGTGAATTGTAATGGTATTACAAGTGTTCATTTTGACATAGCTCTCTATCGAATTTTGACTGACATCCATATCTCTACTCTCCCTACGAAGGTGACAAAAATACCTGTCCGCCATCCTCGTAGGAAAGTATGGATATGGCCCGAAAATGACTTCAAAGATTTTTTAAAAAGTTTTGATGAAAATATCAATAATACACACTGCCCATATTAAATATAAAATCTCAAACAAATTGCGTCCATTGGTTGAGCAATGGTCCTCAAAGGGTTAAATTAAATTTTCAAAACGTTTCAACAATAACATCGAATGCAATAGTAATCGGATAAGCATTATTCACTTTACCTTTTTAGCGGACATATTCTGTGGCAAATATAGAAAATAGTTTTCATCTAAGCGCGTTCTATTTCAAGAAAATAAACTTTAACAATAGTTTTATTAATCTTTTCTTGTCTCGAAACATTTCTATCGATACGACACAACGGTCATTATCCGGTTCGAACTATCACTTTTGAACCATTTGACAATGGTTCATATTTTGGAGAACTTTCATAAGATGATTCTGATATGTCATTATTATTATTTCTTACTAAAGTTAGAGCTATAACAACTTATATCCGATACTCACATGAAACATTGCTGATTGAATAATCCATGCAAATCTTGAAAATTTCACTGACATTTAGTCCGGAAATGATAAAGTCCCATAAAGTTTCACAATTAATTAGACCTTTGGATACTATTCTAATATATATTTCGTACTTTTATGAAAATTTTAGTTTTTGCTGGATAGTCATATTCGAAGAAAACAGAGAATCGAACATAAAAACTAACAAGATTTTCGGGTTCATTTTATCGGGTCAGGTAGGGTTCCAGTTAGCCAAATATTGTAGGATCGAGTTTGGGTTCCAAAAGTTGAACCTGCATAGAACTCTACGTTAGATCTCAAACACATCACTTGACTCGAACATACTATATTGATTATTTTCTTGAATTTATTCCGAAAATCTGCTGATCACCAAATTCGCATGATTTATATCTATTAGATAATAGTTTAGAGGTAAAGTGACTGGAAGCTATGAATTGGAACTATGTAGAAACAAAAAAGAGCATTGATAAACGAAATAAAAGGTTCTGCCAAAAAATATTTTTTTTTTTAAATTCCTTAATTGATTTTACTGCACGATTCTATTTTATTCCAAAAAACACGAAGAGACTATATTCATTAAACAAAGTATTTCATTTTGTGAAGAATATCAAACACTATCTTTTGATTAAAAAAGTATTTCAATCAAGTGGATAATACAGGAAAATTTTCAAAAATACTTAGAAAACGAACAATTCTGCGCCACCTATTTTATCTATTTGTTCTTTTCAACCATATTTATGTAGAACCATCGAAAATGAAAAATTTCATTGGAGTTCGAGCTGCTAAGGTCTCATAGCGTTATTTAAACTATATCGCCACATTTGATTGTACTTTTTTATTCTGTGCTTATACTCTTCTAATTCTTGTTCAGACTCAACCAAAAACCCTTCTCATCTCAGAGATCGAACCAGGACATTGCTATGAATTAGTTTGTACAACATATGCCGGATTATTTCGATACAGAATGGGAGATATGATCAACTGCACGCGATTCCTTTGCCGAGCCGATGATTTGGTTTCATTACCAGCAGTGCCAGTAGAAATTCCACGAATTCCTCTCATTTCAATCGCATATCGTGTTGGAAACCTTTTGGATATAGTTGGGGAGAAAACCACTGAAGAACATGTGATGAATGCTCTACAACAAACTATTTGTCAATGGAGAGATCAAGGAATACCAATTGACTTTTGTGACTTTACGTCATATCAAAAGTTAGACGTATTTCCGACGAAATACGCCATTTTTCTGGAGTTGATTGAGGATCAGGGATGCAAGATTGATGCACAACAACTTCAAATTTTGAAGAATACCGTCAATAAAGAAGTCGATCAACAACTTTGCAAAACGAACGAAGTTTATGGAAGAGTTCGACATATTGGAATCCTTGATCCACTTGATTGTATTCTTGTTCGAAGTGGAACATTTTCGACTTTCTTGAGCAAATTCTTGTGGACTGATAGCGTGAGTCCTTTGCAAATCAAACCTCATCGAATGCTGAAGAATGAAGATCACATTCGATTCTTTTATGACAATCAAATTGATACATCATTGTCCTAATCATGACTCGTTCGTGCAACAATAATGACGATTGAACCAAGTTTTATTTGATTTTTTAGTGAATTTTTTAAAATTTAAATATAATTTATTTGATTGAATGGTGGAGGTGGTGTGGGGATAGATGTTAAAGTATAGAATTCAAACACTCACATCCACACCCACACCCTCTTCAAATTTTTGGGTTATATTTGAAGAGTCGACTTTTTCGATCTTGATCGGATTTTGCAGCTTTCTCCTTCATCGCTTGGTGGTTCGAGGAGGAGAACATCTCAAATGATAAAAAATGTTTTTCTTCATAAAATAGCCTATTCCTAGATTTTCTTCAATGCGACTTTTTTATGAATAAAATCTGGATGCAATTTCGATGATCAATTTTTAGTATCTTTTGGTTTATTATTTCTTAAAGAAATATGATCTGATTTTATAAAAGTCTTATTCAAAAAAAGATTAAACATCGTATTATTTGATTCTGTGCATATGTCAAAGAGAATACTTGATGTTAACATAAAAAATACGTGATCATATGTTAATGAACTCGTGCAAATAATCATTGTCAAAGATTTTTCGTTAATTGATTTTTTTTAGATTAGTATCTGATACTGATCATTGTTGTGTTCGATCTTTGTATTAGATATTCATGAAAAGTATAACGTTTGATCGAATATCTTAGTTTGTTCTAACTAGTATATTATGAAAATGAATCGAAAATAAAAGTTATGGAAATTGGTTTGTTATCATTTAATACTCATTTATCCATCACCATCACTTGAACACAGTGGATTCAGTCTTTTCCTCAAAAGCTTTAATTGCTTCATATCCGGCGTCTCCAAAGTCAGTATATAAGAGGCCAAGTTTCTTGAGTGTCTGTATGAAAAATTCTCTATAGAATTAAGATAAATAAAGAGAGAAAGAGACTGACCTTGTTATTTTCTAAAGCATCAACGAGATATTGAACCCCTTTGTCTTCGATCTTATTTCCGATAAGGCTGAGTTTGGTGAGTGTCTGTGAGAGAAATTGAGTGTGTAAATAGGAAAGATGAAGAAAGAAAGAAAGAAAGAAAGAGATATACCTTGTTATTCTGTATAAGATCAGCCAGATGCCGGGCTCCTTCGGCTCCGATTTTACTAAAGTCCAGATCGAGTATGGTGAGCGTCTATTTGCAAAATTAAAGATAGAAATCAGAAACTTGAAGGGAGAAAGAGATTCACCGTGTTATCCCGTAAAGCAACACTCAATTGTTGAGCTCCTTGGTCTTCAACTTGATTAGAAGCAAGATTGAGTGTAATGAGTGTCTGTGCGAAAAAATATATGTGATGATACAGAAGATGAAGAGACGAAGAGACTCACATTATTATTTCGTAAAGCATCAGCAAGATATCGGATTCCTTCGACTTCGATATCATTGCAACTAATGTTGAACGTAGTCAGTGTCTATGTGAAAAACGAAGTTGAAAATGAAATAGATTTAGTGAGAAAGAGATATACTTTGTTATTCCGTATAAGATCAGCCAAATGTTGGGCTCCTTTGTCTCCGATTTGACTTGAGCTCAGATCGAGCGTAGTGAGCGCCTATTTGACAAATTAAAGACAGAAATGAGAAAGTTGAAGAGAGAAAGAAATTCACTGTGTTATCCTGTAAAGCAACACACAAGTGTTGAGCTCCTTGATCTCCAATTGAATTACCACTAAGGTCGAGTGTAATGAGTGTCTGCGAAAAAGTGAATGTGGAAATACGCGAGATGAAGAGACAATGAGATTCACATTATTATTTCGTAAAGCATCAGCAAGATGTTGAATTCCTTCGACTCTGATATCACTGCAACTAATTTCGAGTATAGTCAGTGTCTGTATGAAAAATGAAGATGAAAATGAAATAGATTTAGTGAGAAAGAGATATACCGTGTTATTCCGTATCAGATCAGCCAAATGTTGGGCTCCTTTGTCTCCGATGTTGTTCGATGAAAGGCATAATTTGGTGAGTTTCTGTGCAAAAAAATGAAGATAAAAAAGAGCGAGATGAAGAGATAAAGAGATTCACCGTGTTATTTTGTAAGGCCTCAACCAGATATCGAGTTCCTTCGGGTTCGATTTGATTCTCTCGGAGATTGAGTGTGATGAGTGCCTGAGAATAAATGAAGATGAAAATTGAAGAGATGGAAGAGAGAAAGAAGTTTACAGTCATGTTTTGTAAAGCATCAGCCAGATATTGGGCTCCTTCGGCTGTCATTCCAACGTATCCAAGGTAGAGTTTAGTGAGTGTCTATGTGAAAAAATGTAAATAGAAATTGAAGAGATGAAGAGAGAAAGAACTTCACTGTATTATTTCGTAAACCATCAGCCAGATATTGGATCCCTTTATCTCCAATGTCAACCGTACCTATTACGAGCGTGGTGAGTGTCTATAGAAAAAAAATTGAAGGTGTGAATTGAAGAGATAAAGTAAGAAAGAATTTCACTGTATTATTTTGTAAACCATCAGCCAGATGTCGAATCCCTTCGATTTCGAGAGAATTGCTTCCCATAATGACTGTGTCGAGTGTCTGTAGAAAAAAATAAAAATGAAAATGAGAGAAATGACTAGGCAACAGGTTTTTCTATATCAATTAATCGGTCATAGAACAATATACATATTATTTACCAAAAAATGTCTACTTTATATTGAAATAAATATTTTTATTTCCTAAAGTTTTGAGCAATGGAAACATTGCTGATTTTTTTCAAAAGATCTCTATCTCTAAGATGAGAATAATGATAGGCAACATCTTCTTTTGAGTTACTGTTATTTTAATTAGACAAAGAAGAATGGTTAAATCGAAGGTTACATATGACTCACTTTGATTTACATAAAAAGACCGAAAATGAAAATAATAATCAAAATATTTCTCTAAGATAGCTTCAAGTAGTTTTCTTAGAAAAGAACCATGAAAAAACCATGGTGTTACGCATCATCTATATAATCGTTCATTAAATAGAAAGATTTTAGTACGATCAAATGTATTCACTACTGCTATTCAACATGGAAAGATATCGACTGTTAAATATTGATGACCCTTTTTAGAAATTTCCTTTACAATAGATGCAAAAAGTCAAGTCACTGTTGTTGAAGTAAGACTTCTATGACTTTGCCAATTGTGTAGAAGTAAAATATAAGTGTACACTAATCTAAAACTATTTGAAATGAAGAAGAAAAAGAGATAAACAAATAGAATGTCTTGCATTCTCTACAATTTTCTATCTGATCATTGACAATAATAAAAACTTTATTCTCTTACTTTGTTTTTTTGCAATACATTGACTACAATAATCATATCTTCAGCAGTTAATGATTCATATTGTAGGTCCAGTGTCGATGGTTCACTGATGTGAGAAAGAACTTTTTCTTCATCGAGTTTGACATGTCCTGAGTCATTATTTCCTTCTTGTTTTTGTTCTATAATATACATATATTTGGTAATTCCTTACTTTGAGAGAAGAACAAAGAAAAGATAGAGAGTTGAAGAGTAGAATATATTCGAATACAATTAAATTTAGAATTTTTTTCATGTTATGAAAGTGTTCTGAAGAAAAATAAATTTAACAAAAATGTTTCTTTTTATAAATCAAAGTTTTCGTCACTAATTTCATTTGTATGGTTTTGAATTATCAATATTCAACTAATGCATATGTTTACTTTCTAATAATAATTCTGTTTGTCCATAAAGTATACTTACTTAAGTCAAGTTCCTTGAGAATAGCAAGAAGTTTAATTAAATTATTAACCTTAGCAGCACCAGATTTCATGAACCAGATGAGAAAAATACATTTAACAAGCCAATAAATATGCCATGAATTAAATACATTATATCCAATATACTCAATGGAAGTGAGTGATGAATAAACAATCCAATAAATGAGTAATTCATTTTGTTTATCATTATTTATTTCTGATGATTGAACAAATGATAGTCTGAAAAATTTAATAATTAACTTCAAATTATCGAGACAATTTACATTAAAAAAAAATCTTTGACTAATATTAATATTTCATTTTTGGATTGAATCTTAGCAGAAATGTATAATATATTCAAATAAATTTAGTAAATGTAATATCTGATGAGAATATTGAGGAGTAGAAGTGAAAGACCAGAAAAATACATAAAGATGTTTTGTAAGAAATAGTTCTCAAATAAGATAATGGCTTTATCTCAAAACTTTTCTATAAAGAAAGAGTTTATCAAACCATTATCTCAAATGATAGAAGTCATTTACTCAATTATTTTAGTTTTTCATATCACTTTATCTACATTAAAAGAACATCAGATTTTAATTATGAATCCAAGTTTTGACTACTTTCGGGCAAAAACGTTGAATTCTTCGATGGTCCGATTGTTTTCACCCAAAATACTAATCGATCTCCAATCAGAAATTTTCTCATATTTTTCTCTATCGAATTTTTAATAACACAAAATTGATCAAAATCATAATCAAAATACAATAATCGACATAGACCAAAATATCCTCTACAAAACTCTGGATTTCATATATGTATTCGTGTCTTATAAACAATGACACAATCAATATAGTAGACAGTTTTTACTCTTCTCACTTCTCTTATACACACCATTTTTTTGAGAGCCAAAAAATTCAATGGGAAATGTTTTTTTTGGAAAAACAAGACAAAAAAAAACCGGATCAAATGCTGAAAAGTCCATAACAAAATGGTACACTATATATGATTTAATATTTTTCCTATTCGAAAATATCTTTAGAACTGTTATCCAAACATCTTATTTTATAGAAACAGTTCAAGTTGTTTGATCAAATATTTGAAGCCAGTTTATTAAGAAAAGAAATTGGAAATAGACTCTATTTCTATATCTGATAATCATCAGTTATTCATTGTATCTTTGAAACGTTTGATGAGAGACTCCTTTGAATATAATGCAAGTTTCTTTGCATTCAGATCAATTAATAGTTCATTGAGAAATCTAATAAATCTACAAGAATATGGAGAATTTTTCAATACTTATAAGAAAATTTTGGCTCTTCTTATAATCACTTATCAATAAAAAAAAAGAATTTGAGTAATAATTGTAGAAAGGATTTGTAGATGAAAGTCAACTTACGAAGTGTAAAGAGGATAGAGAATGCTGATGAAATTACAAACGAAATCATTAGCCCAACCAAAAACCAGGTAGATAGCAACAATTGGAACCATACCTAACAGAACAAAATGATGTGGCAACCAAACAAAAATTATAATAGCATACCAAGAAAAATTAATGAACGTTCCAAATGTATCTTCTTTTCAACAGGATTTAAATATGAATCTATTTGATCATTGTGCAAATATGGATCGAGTGTACTCTTCACCTTTTCAATATTCTGTCGCATTACAGCAGCCATTTATTTCTATATGATTTAGAATTTTAGAGAGCAATAAGAAAATCTATAAAAAAAAAGAACAATGGAATTGTAAATACATATTGAATGATAAATGATCAGTTTCCTTCTACTACTATAAAAGCGTACACAAATGTGAATCCTACATTTGACCAATTTGCCAAAGTCATATTATCGAAGAGCGTGTATACCATCGACTAGTTACTTTAATAGATTCTGTGTCACTTACTTATCATCATGCTGGGTTTTACTTTGAATCAAAGTAAAGAGAATTATCAATCTTGGTTTTGTTTCTAATTCTGCATACCTCTACTCAAGTGGAATTCTCATTGACTTGAACAAATAAATCTAATCTTATATGGATTCCAAAAGCATCACTATTTTAACTGGTAGAAAATATTGTTATATTCAAAATAAATTAAACTAGAGACATTCTTCTATAATTCGAAAAAAATGACCTAATTAGATAGGTCTTATAAGAAAAATTTTAAATGATCCTCTATTACCGATCAAAACTCAGCCCGTATGATCATAATATAGTTGAATATATTGAGCATTTTTATCGTATTGTATTTACCTTACATGTATAGATAGTGGTAAACGAATTTCGATACCTATCAGTTTTTTCGTACTTCTATATATTCGAAGCAACAAGAAAAGATACACCAAAAAATTTCAAATAATAGTCGAAATTATGAATTCAGTATAGAAAATATGGTGTGAAATGAGAACGATTTACTAGTTCGAAAAAAAAAGACGTTATTTTTTATTGTTCCGATGCAAATAGAGAAATACGAAGGAAGATAAGTATCTCGGCACCTATTTGTTACTTGTATGTTCTATATGTATGTACGTGCGTGTAATTATATCCGTATCAATATATTGAACGTGTGTATGCATGCACACAGATGTGAATGTATGGATCCATGTATTTCGTGTCAATATGACATGCAATCGTTTTTCTATTCTCAGAGTGAAGTACTTTTTTATGCAAACATAAATGTAAGCAGTATGTCATATTGACATAAATATGAGTATATTTATGTACGTAGAAAATGTTTTATGATAAAAATGATTTCAACTGAAATTTTAAGAATCCTGTGTTGATCGTTGGATGAATTTCTTACACAATCTATCAGCTTGAAATTCTATGAATCGATTGTCCAGAAATTCCCTTGTTCAGAACTTCCAACTTAGTAGAACAGTTACTCTTAAGACAAGTAATTCAGAAACTGAAATTGTTTTAGGGTTGTTTTAATCTCACTAAGATGTAATATATCACTCGGTTTTATGTAAAAAAAAAACGGTGAAACAGCTAAATTGAATAGAATAACAAACATCATCTAATTACTCTACGACAGATGCATATTTTTTACTGTCTATATTGAGATTTTCTATAGAAAATACTTGAAAAGAATTTGTCAATGTAAAGCTCCTTGTAGTATATAAAATAAACGTAGATCGGCTGAGAAAATATATTAAAAAGTAAGAAAATTTATCTTAATACTAAAAAAAAATACAAGATCTTCTTGTATTTCAAAGAATTACCTTCGCTCATTCGCTTCAAAAGAAACGTGTGCGTTGCCAATTGAAAAATCGAAAGGGACTGATTGCTTGCTGTATGAGAGTAGGCACAATATTTTTTTCTTTTTCATCGTCTATACGTAAAATAAATTGTATGCTCTACCGGAAGAAGAGTAATGGACAGAATGAAAATACGAGAAAATGTTTACTACTTTATTACAGAACGAAAGAAAAAGAGTATATGTACTTTGTTTTTTCTATTCTGTCGTTATTTTTCTTTTTTCGTATATGTAACGTATATATGTACAAAGTGAGTCAATTAAGATAAATATATAGAGTAAATGACAAGAATCTGTAAAATAGTTCGAAATTTTTATTTGAAATTTTCTCAAAAAATTCCATTCAGAAGATGGTTGACCGGTCCTTTCTTCTATCAATTGGTAAAGATCATTTCATAAATGTGTTTAAGTAGAACTATTTCATAAGGCATTCTTTGACTTTTATTTTCGATTATATATTAATTCTGTTTGGTTCAATTGTATAATCTCACATATTTTGATGGTGTTTTTTAGAACATCATTTTTCAGCGGTTGGCAATTTTCATTTGGAAAAGTCTTCCATCCAATTAAGAGAAGAGAGAGAGACAGAGCTAGCTAGGTGTCATAAGGAGAAGATTTTTCGAAAAAAATGATAAATAAAAAGAGTTATAAAGTAAAATACTTGAGTTCAGTATTTTTTTCGTGCGCATTTATCTCGACTGATTCTGCATGTACAAAAGAATTGTTCCCTCTACTCAAAGAAGGGTTATGCATCCAGCAGCTACCACAGCAAAAAATGACCAAATATTCGTTCATTACTGCGTTCGCTTGTTAATTATTAATATTTTCCATAAAACTTGACTAGAGGTAATCGAGGGTGTGGGTAAAGAGCCTTTTCACCTCCACACCCACACCCTTCATTTTCGGAGACCTATTAGAAAAATGCTAAAACGTCATATCTGTTCATCATAGGAAATCACACAAGTATCGCCACCTTTAGTGGCGCACGGTTTGTGTCAGTTTCGTTCGTCAAATTATTGTTCAAGCTGTTTACACTATCACTGTAAGTTGGTAGTGAGAATAATGAATATGTGTTTCTCGAGAGAAACAAAATAGATTTTTTCGAGTTTTGAGAATTTCAATCAAACATGAATATGTATACGAAAAATGAATTGTATTGAAACAGCCTTGCAACGCTAACTTTCACAAACAAAACGCTATTATTGAGTTTGAACGCCATCTCAAAGCACTGTTAGAATCCATTTATGACAAATATGTCTTTTGTCTTTGACTGACACTATCTAGAATATCGCAGCATAATGGAGCAGAATGTATTTGAATAATATGAAAGAAAAATAGTTGTATAAAAAAGGAACAGTTTGAACTTGACTAATCAAAGTTCTTGGTCAAGTTTGAAACGTTATGGATAACACGATGGAGACATAGTTACAATATTAGTTTTATATTGTCTTTGATTCATCTAAAGAGGAAAGATCTGAAAAGAGTATTCTCAGAAAGTAATACCTACTTTCTAATCATACGAGTTAGAGATTATACCTGTATTTCATGGCTGTATTTTTATTAGAAAAGGATAAAAGAAGGAGAAGAAGAAGAAGAAGCAGAGAGATTCAAACAAATAATCTTATCTAGTGATGTGTTAATGGTAAAGAGGTGTTTTCTCGTGATATTTTTTTGACAGTAACACTAGAATGAGCGTGTACTGTTTGAGATCTTTTGTTGCTCTGTGTCTCTTCAGTAATTGACCCAAGAGGAGCACTGTTCTTGTTCAATTTCGGTCTTTTCTTGCTTGCTGATACGCGTTCAACATGAATAGTAGATTTTGGTGACATGGGATGGGAAAGTGACAAATCTATAGTGTCAATTTCTGATGGCCGTCGTTCATTCGTCGACATTTTTTGACCAGCTGAAGATGATATATGCTTCACTTGTACTTTATGTTTCTCAGTTTTCGATGATAGATGCGCCGATTTTCGAATTTTGTCAATGTCATCCAATCGAATCGTACTATCAATAATCGATTGACGAAGATGTTGTGATGAAAATGAATCTTTTTGTGTCACTTGTGCCGTTTGTATTCGATTTACTCGAACACAATGAACAGTTTCAACGCTGTTGCTTCTCAATTTCGTATCCTCAATAGGTTTTGGGACATTATATGATGATAATAAAACACTCGAACTACGTTGTCGTCCCGTTGCACTCGAGTTAATACGAGATACTTTTACATGATCACGTGCTTCCGATTGGACTCGAGAAAAACTAATTGAATCATCGTCTGGTTGAAGAATTGGTGGTTTGATACCTGGATTGGCTTCGCTGAGTGGACGTTCTGTCATTCGGACTTTCGAAACTAATACATTGGGAGTCAGCTTTCGTTGTGAACGACCGCTCGACAGGCATAATGAACCGTCATTTTGACTACTGTTTATAACCGATTGATGTGAAGTTTCCCGAGAATATGTTGCTGTATTTGCTGATTGGTTTAATGGTAATAATTGAGTTTTGCTCCAATTACTCGTACTCTCGTTCAACAAATTATAACTAACACAGTCCGGACTGACTACAGCAAGAGCATCACTGTTATCCGAAATATGGTGCCAAGGACAATTTCGATTAGTGCATCGATCAATATAGTAGAATTCAAAAACGCCTGTACGTTCTAATACACTACTGAGAACAAATCGGCGACTGAAATAGAGAAAATATCGTACATACACGAGCGAAACACATTGTTGATACTAACCAGCAATAGCACCAACAAAGGCAACAACTCAAAGCCAATAATCCGAGTAGAGCCAAGCCAAGCATGCTGCCAATTACTGGCCAATTGACCGTGTTTGCTAAGAAAAATGAAAATACATTTGCATGCTAACTATACCGATCAATCTAGACGTACCGTTCGTAGTTGTTGTTGCTGTTGTTGATGTTGTTGTTGTTGTCGTTGTTGATGTTGTTGTTGTTGTCGTCGTTGATGTTGATGTTGTTGTTGTTGTCGTTGTTGATGTTGTCGTTGTTGTTGTTGTCGATGTTGTCGAAGTTGTCGTGGTGGTTGATCTAAAGAGAAAGAAGTATTTTACTTGTTTAAGAAAAATCTAGAACCAGCTGACGTTGTGCTTGTTGAAGTAGTTGTCGTTGTTCTAGAATGAATTTAAGAGCTTTTAAAGATAATCAAGCAATATTCACAATCTCTATTTACACGGAAGTTGTTGAAGTAGTTGATGTCGTTGAACTAAATCGTTATGATCAGTATTTTAGTGTGAAATATGAATTTTCTACTCACGTTGTTGCACTAGAAGTTGTCGTTGATCTTAAGAATATAAATAATGAAAGTACATATGAATGAAAACAAATAAGAATGTTACGAACGTGCTTGTAGTAGCGGTAGAAGTTGTAGCACTAGTCGACGTTCTGAAAACAAATATATTAGTAAACATAAGTCTAAAATCAATGGTTATTCTCAACTGACGTTGTCGTTGTGGTGGTGCAAATATCACCAGGACAAGCGCAGACACCATTTTTTGAAACGTACAATTTGAAACAAAATTGTGCTGATTGTGCATTTTGACTAGATAATTATAAATTAATTTAGTCGTTTTCGTTTTATATAAATTGAATACCTATCGAAAGCCATTGCACACATAACTTGATAGCCAATTTGAGATGATGTTGGTGTCCATGAAAGCGTTTTGTAGTAAGTTGACGTGTTGAATTTGACGAGATTTCCTTTGGCAATACCAGGAAATGATAATGTCGCAATATCGTCAATAGTTACACTTGGTCCACAATTGTTGATTGCAATCAAAAGCGAGTTGAATGTTTGACCGACTGTTATAGGTATACAGGCGTCTTCGAGTGGGGTTCCAATAATTTCTGGATCATAAGCACATGGTGATGAGCCAACAACATGAACAAGAAATTGTACGGGTACTGCACTGAGTGGAGTAGTGCTTGTTGAAGATATAAAATCTTCGACCTAGAGATAAGAGATAAATATGAATGACAAAAGAAATTATACATAGATTCACCATTATTGTCACTGCAAACCAGTCGTTAACAGTACGACCAGTGATGATAATAGTACAATTCGGATAGATGACAGTGCCTGATGGTAGTGAACTGGGCGGGCATACACCACCGCATTCATCAACACCATTTGACGATGTCGCCCATCGACAACGTGTCGGATCACCGTCGGCGTCAGCTACAGGTACTGTAATAACTGTTGGCTGATTAACAGGAATTTCAATCGGAGACATCATAATCGCTACAGGAGCACTGTTATATAGACCATTATCGGTTCTTGGTTTGATAATGATGTGTGTTGAGATCGACCAGTCAGCACTTCCAGCTGTTGCTAATGGACGCCATGCATTTTGCTGAAAAGCAGCAGAAAAATCTCTGCCAACTGACAAATAGACAGTATCGGAACGTTGTCCAACAGTGGTACCAACCGGTGCTGAAATATCCGTGCATTGTGGTCGAACAAGTGGAGCAACGTAACCAGTTGCGCCAGGATTGCAATTACTTATGCAATCAAGTGTTTGAGTGTTTAGATAAGTATAAGTACCAACAGGAATCAATTGACCGGCAGTAATTTGGGCTGCAGTGCATGGAATCAGTGAATATGTCCATGAATAGGTCTGAGTTATTACAATCGCTACTGGTGATCCAGTGGCAGATTCATTCAAAGGATGCCATGTAATGGTACCGCCAAGAAAGTGTGATCCATAGACAATGGTTATTAAGTTATACAGTAGTACCAAGAATAAAATGGGCGTCATTCTCAAAGATGATACTTCTAATGAAAAGTAATACTTCAAAAGAAAATGAAAAATAATCTAATGTTCGTATGTAAAGTTTTCATTCTTCGCATTTGTGCATAATCACAATCCTAAAAAAATAAAAAGAACGAAATTCGATGAATTCTATTGCATATATGTGCATAGAAATGTTGTGATTGAATTTTCAATCTCAAACCAATAGAATATGTTTGCATGCCTGCAACAAAATAATCTTTCTGCAAGTAATAAAATGAAGCTAAACAAAGTGTTTTGAATGAGATTCACAAATCAGAATAAAACAAAGGGTTTCCTGACAAAAGAAAAAAAATTTCTTTTTCTTTTGATCATTGTTTATCGTTGTATCTGATGAGAGAAACCGAATAATGTCCAAAAAAATATTTTGAACTTCGCAATCATGATATAAATTTCATTATAAAAAAATCAATATTGATTTCAATGCTTCAGCATTATATCGAAATTTTTTTTTGTCAGAAGTTCTGCTGCAATCAACTGTATTTTATGTAAAGTATCATTCACAAATATCTAAGCCAGATCTCATATGGATGTGACTGGGCCTAGAAAAGTCGATCTATAGATTTTCGGTTTTGAATCAACCCGACCTATGATTTCGTTTCGGAGAAATTATTACAGAGCATTCATGTAGTCAACTGCTTGTTTTTTTTGAAAAGACAGTTAGTTTGGGTGTGGTATCGGCCTCATATATATCAGCACTTCACACCCGCAAGACTACTACTCAACAGATTGCTAAGAATTGGTGTTTAATATGTGACAAAGTTCTAGATAAGATATCCAGATTCGATTTGAAATGAGGAATTCGAAAATAATATTAATGAGATCGAAATATAGAATGCTAAAAAATTATGGATAGCTTTTCTTTAAGTAGTTTTTGTTTTGCAAACTTCGACACTCACTCAATATTTTGCATTCTTTCCCTTGAGGACTTTTTCAGATGAAAAAAAAAACATAATCTCATATTCGTGTTCATTCTAAAAAACTTAATCTAGAAACGAATATTTGAGCTAAAAGCAAAGTCTACTGTAATTTTTCATTAGATACACCTTACATTCATTTATAACTTTCTTACCATGAATAAATATTCTAAAAATTTTAATCAAACTAATCAAATATTCCACGATCATATCTGCAAAAGTTCATTGTAGGAAATGATCATTATAATAAAAGAAGAAAAATACAAAGTTTATTTTTATTACCTTGCATACATTTATGTAAACATATATAGAATGAAGAAACAACAAAATATTATTTTACAGAAACAATGAACAAAATGCCCCAATAGCATCACCATATTGTTTAATTTGATGATGCTTGGCACCAGCATTATCTCGTATCCTAAGTTAAAAATAACATCTTTTAGGTTTTAATCATATGAAATAAATACCTAATAATTCATAAAACTGAAAAAACAAGAGAAAAAACAATAAACAACACAAAAAGACATAATCATACTTTTGTAATACTCGATTCTTCGGAACGATCTACTACTTTTAGTCAAAAATTAACTAATTTACTAAGAAGTTTATGTTTTAATGATCTAGGAATAATAGCTTTTATTCAATGAAAAAACAAAGGCAGTAACATCGTCAAGTTTCTTATATTATATACAGAAATTTTTTTTTAAAATCTTCTAAAGAAACAGTTCAGTCAATTCAGATAATGCTTTTGCTGCTGTTTCAGCTATACGACCATTCGCACTACTTTTTTGCCGTCTGACTTGTAGACCAGATTAAATGTACAATTGTGGTCTAATACCTGGTCTGACCTATCGAGTCAGCCAAACCGACTGATGTATCTGAGTTTTCAAATACATTAAATTCTATGATATTATTATAATGTGTCATCCTATTTTCAATTATTATACTAAATTTATTTTTATGAAGATAGTATGATGACAAACCTTTGAATACAGAAGCAAATTAAAATAAACGAGATCAATTTTCATATATAATTTTCATGCAAGAAATATCAGATTTATCAAAGTCTTTTTCAAATATATCAGCAGTATTTCACATAATTAGAAAAAAATGTAATGATGATAGAAAAACAATATACGACTAGATATACAACAAAGAAGGAAAAGAAAATATAGAAGAAAAATGTGATAAACACAAGATATTAATGACAACAAGTAAGAACAATGATATTTGATTATCTTTTTCTTTTTAATAATTTGAATCCTAAGTTTATTATCTAACTTTTTTGGATCTCAACAAGTTCTTTTGTTGGCCAATATAAGTTCTGCAGTTTTAATAGATTGCCGATTGATTATCAATGAAAACAATTAATAGATAAAATCATCAATTTATGATGCCGTCTTGTATTTCAAGTTATACAACGAAGAATAATATAACATCACATCTGGACCACCAACCTTGTCTTTGCTTTGTCTGTTAACTTAGTCCGATATCATGTGGATACATCGAGCCAGGCGAAAAGCTCTGATATGCATTACATTGTGTTTGAATCCAATTTTGAAATTATTCATTATCTGCCTTACACAGTGAATATTCACCAAATAAAGTATATACTTAAAAAATTTAAAACAAATATTGAAGTTTTTAAAAAAAGACAGAGAAATAAATAATCTTTTCTTTTTATGACAGTACTGTCAATCACATAACATCAATGAAAAGCAATTGTTCTTGAAGAACGTTTCTCATTTTTTGACTGATTATTCAGATTTATTGATTGACTGCATATGCATGGCTTTAGATGCCACGATGAATCATCACCTAAAACCAATTCTCATCGTCACGCACTCAAGTTGAAAAAGCACACTTAAACACACCCGTATACGACGACATAAGTTCAAATACGATTGTTGTTTACGATGAAGGGTGTGAATGTGGGCGTATGGGTGTAGATGAAAATACCAACGTCTTATACCCTCACCCTACACCCACACCCCATACACACTCACCCTCACACCCACACCCATGATTACCAACAAACAAACTGATCAGAGTTTTAATTGAAACGATGAAACAAATTGTCAATATTGGCCATGTAATAATCTTTATGTTCGATGTAATCGTCTTCAAAATTGTACTGATGGTACTGATGGTACTGATGAACATAATTGTCCCAAATTAAAATGTACATGGAAGGGTATTTCATGTTCTAGCAGGTTATTGACAAATTTATTTTGTTTTCCATTAATGATTTTAATGGAACAATATTTAGATTGTGAAATTTATTACACTGAAGATGAAATTAGTTTGAATACGGCACATAAAAATGAGACATTAGAATGTTTCTCCTACGATTCTTCATGCACTTCTTTAGAAGAACTCTGTATCCGTATATCATCAGTAACACCAGTTCATGAACTCTGTTTGTATCCACTCAAAGTATCCTGTCCAATAATAAGGCCATATTGGTTTATTTTAATTAAAAAAAAATATTTGCCCTTTTTTCCAAAAAAATGTACGAAAAATTGAATTTGACAAATCTTTTTTGATATCATCACAATTGGGATATTTTCCTGAAAATCCAAATGCATTATTGAACCAAAATGATTCCAAAGTGGAAAAAGAGCCAACTATCAATGAAGATATGAGTGGAATGAAAAATTGGTATTGCAATCGAGGAATTATCATCCTTTTTAATGATAATAAAACAAATAAATATTTATGTCCACCTAGTTATTTCGGTGATCGATGTCAATGGCAAAATCAACGAATAAGTTTAACACTTCAATTAGTACATCGTATTGAAACTTATACAATCGCAATATTTCAAATTATTATCATGCTTATTGATGAACAAAGACAAATAACATCATATCATGAACAAATAACATATGTACCAAAACGTGATTGTGGCACAAAATATAATATTTACTTACTTTATCCAAATCAACCAAAAAATTCTTTTATTAATTATTCAATACATATTGATATATTTGATAAAATATCATTAAAATATTTAGCCAGTTGGTATTTACCTATTCCATTTCAGTTTCTACCCGTTAATCGTATTGCAACTCAAATATTTATTCAAAATGAAGCCAGGATTTCAAAATTATGCCCATTATATTGTGGTAAACATGGTCATTGTGTAGAATATATAAATCGAAAATTTTTATATTTTTGTCAATGCGATGAAGGATATTCTGGTAGTCAATGTAATATTAAACATAATTGTTCATGTTCATCTGATTCATATTGTCTTACATCATCTATTTGTGTTTGTCCAATGAATAAATTTGGTTCAAAATGTTACTTAAAAAGTTCAATTTGTCAAACATCCAATAATCCTTGTCAAAATAATGGTCTTTGTATACCTGTCGATGATCGTATGAGTTTAAATAAATCTACATGTTTATGTACGGAAAATTTCTATGAAACACGATGTGAAAATATGAAAAATTGAATTGATATTGAATTTGATGATGATAAAATTAGTATGATGCCATTTGTATTTATACATTCTATTACTGCTATTGAAAATGATAATCATCAACATAAGACAATTTAAAAAAAAGATTATTTTTGATCGAAATATAATTACAGTTTTTATAACACATTCATTTCATGTTCTCTTTATTGAATTAACAAATCGAACTTACTATTTAGGTGTATTAAGAGAAAAATTTATCGAATCCGAACATATTCAAACAGGAATATTGTCAAATTATCAATGTTTGTCTATAAATGAATTGATGAATAATACTTTTCTAAATTATCCATTTGTTCATCATGCTAAATATTATCCTTATTTGTGTCAACAACAAAAACAACTTAAATGCTTTTATGATAATAGATATATGTGTATATGTGATGTTAATCGTTTTTCTAATTGTTTTACATTTAATCATACTTTATCATATGATTGTCAAGGAGAAAATATTTGCGAAAATGGTGGTCTATGTTTTCAACACAATATTAAATGTCCTATTCTATCAATATGCGCATGCCCTGAATGTTATTATGGTACAAAATGTCAATTTTCTACAAGGGGTTTTGTATTATCTCTTGGTTATATTCTTGGTTATCATATTAAACCAAATGTTTTATTTTATCGACAACCATTCGTAATTAAAATTAGTCTCATTATTATAGTCTTTATGTTCATTCTTGGAATGATTAATGGAACTTTATCTATAGCGATATTCTGTAAAGAAAATGTTAGACAAACTGGTTGTAGTTTATACAAGGGGGAAACGGCGGACTTGAAGTAGAAAAGTACGTCAAAGTACGTCAAAGTAGACTACTTGAAGTAGCTCAAAGTACCACCCAAGTAGCTCAAAGTACCACCCAAGTAGCCCAAAGTAGGAGCAAGTAGCTTAAAGTAACTTCAAGTAACTTCAGGTAAATTTGAAGTTGAAAAATACTTCAAAGTAAGCTACTTCAAGTAGCTGAAAGTAACTTCAAGTAGCTTAAAGTAGCTCAAAGTAACTTCAAGTCCAAAAGTCCGCCGTTTCCCCCTTGAGTTTATATCTTTTGACATCATCGTGCAATTCTTTACTTCTAATTATTGTATCAGTAATCAAGTTTAGTCAATTGATTTTATCACAAACTGCCGTTCTTACTAATCGAACATTTCTTACATTGAATTGTATATTATTAGATATGATTCTCAAAGTTCTTGTTGCATCAAATGATGGGTTTTATGGATGTGTTGCTCTTGAACGAGTATTTACTGTTATTAATGGCATCAAATTCAATCAAGTTAAAACTAAACAAATAGCTAAATGGATAATTTTATGTGTATTTCTTCTAACAATTATCACTCATATTCATGATCCAATTCATCGTCAATTAATTAATGATTCTGATGGTGATGAACAACGATTATGGTGTTTAGTTCGATACTCTTCTTCAATTAATATCTCTAATATATTCGTTACTTTTTTTCGTTTTCTTATTTCTTTCTCTATCAATTTAATATCTACTATAATTCTTATCATATCAATAGCTCGTTCTCGTTCTAAAGTTCGATCCAAAATACCATTTAAAAAACATTTACAACAACAATTATATCAACACAAACATCATCTATTTGCACCTTGTGCAATAATATGATTAACTATACCTCGTTTAATTCTTTCATTGATTCGTGGATGTATGAAATCACCAAGAGATCCATGGTTGTATATATTTGGTTATTTAATTTCTTTTATTCCATCTATGATAACAATTATAGTCTTTGTATTACCAGCGAAAAAATACAAAGATCAATTTATTGCGATTATTCAACCGATTACTCTTCATAGATTTCGTCGTATTTTGAAGGCACGAAGATTATAAGAATATTTATAGACTATGTACTTCATACTCATCATTTGATAACTGCTTGTATATGCTTAAAATATTTTCATTTTATTTAAAACAAAACTAAATTTAATAATTATCAATATTCTTTCTGAAATCTATTAGCGCGATCCTTATGATATTAATATGTGAAACAGGATATGGCTGTTATTAATGCAATAAGGCATTATCACTGTCCATTTCAGAATTAAATGGCCGGGGGCATTTTTTGAATAACTCCATAAGGACAAAAGATAAAGAGCTGATATTTTTACACTATATAGAGTCGAGGTTGCTCTATCGTTTCATATGGTCGATGAAAAATTTCAGTCATTTTTCCTCTAGCATACACCATGAGTTTTGAAGATGAGTATAATCGGTAGTAAAAATTAAATGCTTTCCTAACTCTAAGATAATGGGCAGGTAGCCCAACTTCGCCGCTACCGATCCACACAAGGCCGAGGTCGATAGCTGTATGCGTCTCAAAAATACAAAGGTTTTACTGAAGGCTAGTGATCAGGTTTTTTCCAAAATTTAAGCGAATAAAAAATATTTTCTTCTGTAAAGTTTTGTTGTCTTTTATTTCCTGACATGATTATTAACCTTCAGAGTCTTTTTTTTTAATTAGAATAAAGGTGTGGGCGTGGATGTTCGTGTCGATGTGGGTGTCGTTCAAGAGAAGATAGACACCCACACTCACACACCCACCCACACCCACACCCTTTTTGAACGAACTATAGCTGTACTGTTGGTATTGAAAAATGAAAATAAAATTTTTGAAAAAAACGCGAAAACTTTGTTGACAACCTAATATTTATCGAAATAATGATGTACAGCACATCTTATTAGTAAAAATAACGTTCACCACATTCGAACACATGACATTTACAATTCGTCCATGATAAATTACTTTCAAAAGCAGCTTCTTTGCAAATTTTCTTAGTTGAATGTCAGTTCTATAATGAAACCTTTCTTCTGATGTCATATTGATTCTGTTTCAGAACGAAATTCAGACTATCTGTAAATGAATGATCATTGTCGATGAATAATTTAAAATGTCACTGTGAGTATTCATTTCTGTGAGTAGAAATCATCACATCAAAAGTGAATTGTATCGTGTTCAGTTAGTAGATATTATTTCTCATTAGATAACACTTAGCGACTATGAATCACAGAAACGAGCGAGTAGACATTGATTATGTAAAGTGCGTTTAGTGTTCATTCTTTAAGTGACATGCCATCGTTCATGTCAGCCCAGCTCACACATTTTTGGCAAACGTCCCTTTTAGTCAATGATGGATTGGCGATACTGTTGTCGACAGACGGAGCTTGACGATTCGATTTTAAATTATTATTGTCTTGCTCATTAGCTTGTTTGTTGTTCGAATGAAGAATCTATAAAAAAAACAAGAAGAAGAACATAAAATGAGTGGAAGAAACCTTATTCGGAAAATTTGGGATTTGATCGAAGCATCAAAAGTGACTAAGCAAATTATTTTCGAAAAAACCAACCTAAAAGCTCTGACTCGAACGAGATGAAATTAAGAAGTGGTTATGTCAAAAAAAAACTTTCAAAATTTTTCACAAACAAACTACAATAAGTAATACACACTTAGCCTTGAACAAAAATGGGCATCTGTCGAACAACTATCTCTCTATCATTGATAATTAGAACTAAAAAACGCACGATACCATAAATGAGCATATCAAATTTTCATCAACTGACATAAGTGCGCCTGCGTTATCAAATAAACCTAAATAATTTGGAGCTGAAAAGACAGTGACCAATCGACGATCAGCGAAAAACTCGTAGCCACCTTCGACGACCTTGAAAAAGAAGCAAAATACTCAAAGAATTATTTAAAATGTTTTACCTTATGCGCTCGACAGATTAAGTCCATGTTATGTCGATTCAAAAACTGGAATGATAACATTTGTCAAAAAAAAATATAAGACAGAACAAACATTTGTTCAATGACTTGCTTCATTCACTATATTAACACCAAATCTAGGCGAAATGCCAGTGTCATTTTCACTCCAACCTTTCAAGTCCTTGTCTGGATCAGACCATAGTAGATCACAAAGAAGACCTGGTCAATGTGTAAATTAAATAATGATGACAATGATCTATTTATCCAAGTTTCTTATGATTTAATTTCTTTGTTGTTTAAAGTCTGATATGGCTCACGAATATCAATATTCTTACATTGAATTCTTAGAGTGCAAAACAGAGTAGAAAGAAATAGACAAGAGTTTTGAATGTAAATAAAGTCCAAAAACTATTAAAAACAGCATTCACTACGCTTTTCTCAAAACTCCAAATTCTCTTAATTTGAATTTATAGTTACTAGTGACGGGTCGAAGAATGTACAAAACTCATTTTTTGACTCAAGACAGAAAAATAACTAATAATGCATTGCCTGTTTAATGTTACAACATCGAATTTTCAACTTTCTGAAAAAACTGCTTTAGAATGTTACAAGTGTTCTTTACCAGTGTCGGACACATCGATCGGTCGTTGGATCTGTCGAATTTGTTCTAAGCTATGGAGATCAGGTGAAAGGCCTTCAGAAAATAAAGAAGTAAATGCATATCGAACTTAAAATGAATCAAGTTTTACCTCCTTGACAACAAAAGATTTTGCCGGCGATAATAGCAGCCACCGGAAGACAGTTGAAACACTTGAATGTATGTTGTACAGAAAATTTTATCAAAAAAAAGGAAGTTAACGAACTTACATTGTTGAATGATTCCCATAGTTTGATATTGTACCGTCGTTTGCCTATAGGTAGTAATAAAAACAGATGTTCAAGCATTTCAATCGGTTATAGAATGAAGAATAAATGCGTGGGTGATAAAATCTTTAACTCAACGTCATCGTTTTTTATGAGATCATAATTCTACTTTCACGTTTATTTACAGCCGATGAGCCTCTATATATAGCGCGTTGAGTAGCTAGAGAAAGTCCACGAAGGAAAATCTCATAGATGATGTGCAATAAACAACTGAGGAATATCCATAGATAGAAACTTCTGTAGATGATGATGATGAATAAAAACTGAAAAACACCTGTAGAATGCTAACCTTCACATCAACAACGATCTGCTGTTTATCAACGTGCTCAAGTATCCTTCGCTAAGACCTATTTGAAAGAACATGATTCAATCTAATTTTGTGCATGCATAACATCAAAATGGAATTCGTTTGGTTCCGAGCGGATCCCAGTCTGTGAAAAATTGTTCAAATGTATTTTTTTACAGCTGCATCTGGAGAAGATACGAATAATAACACTTTTCATACATAAAATCTAGCAATTTTTCAGCTGCTAACAGTTGAAGAAATCAAAAAGTGTAAGCAATATTTACATTCGTCGAAAAAACCATACATGCAATTAATTGAGGCGCATTCGTGATTTCCTCGTAGTAAGAAAATGTTGTTGGGATATTTTATCTAACGAAAATAAAGTAAATGTATGTAACCTAGATTGTGAAGAAAGTCGACAAACTTTGTAAGCAAGTAAAAGGCAGATTGTTTCCAAAGACTGTTCACCTCGATCAATATAGTTACCAAGAAACAGATAGTTGGATGTCGGTGGAAAGCCACCAGATTCGAAGTGGCGAAGTAAATCAGTATATTGTCCGTAAATGTTGCCTATCAAAGAAAATTCGTGAAAAATTGTATGAAGTGAATAATTCTAATCAAACAAGACATATTAAGTTTAAAATATGTTCTCATAATTATAGGAAGTGGCTATGTGCACTCGAGTGCACATAGCCACATCTTAGTGTATTGGCTATGTACACTCGAGTGCACATAGCCGACTGGCTATGTACACTCGAGTACACATAGCCAGTCAGCTATGTGCACTCAAGTAGGTATTATCAACTAGTTACTAAATATTGAGATATATTATAGCCATATATGTACTTCATAATTAAAATGAGTAAAATTTATTAATTTATTAATAATTTTACTCTATTTATTTGTTGTTAAATTCAAATAGAGTATAAAACAAGTATTAATATCAAACAAATATAAAAGAAAAAGTTAATTCAAATAAAAATCAACTCATTTAGAAACATTTCTAGCGCTTGATCTCTTAGATTTTGAACGAAATGGTTGCATTTTATTATTTTCAATACATTGGACGGAAACTATATTGATGCCAGTACTTTTCTTCTCTATTAATTGTGCCTTCTTTCTCTATTGATAATTTATAGAACGAAAGATTCTACTTTTTCTTGATTAATTAGCTTACAAAATGGGTAATTGAAAAACATAAAATTCCAATTAGCTTTCAATCTGGACCGAGATATCCTTTTTTCAAGCCCTATTGATTAATCCTCACTAAAGAATAAGAATTAAAACAAGATTACAAACTGAGATTCTTTCAAGATGAGAAAAAATAGCTGTCAAAATTAGAGATACAATCAGAAACGAATGTAAAAGAAAATTTTTTCGTTATTGTTTTATAAAAAGATATTTTCGGATGATTAATGTTAGTTATATTGAAAATAACGAAAATACAACTATTTCCTTGAAAAATTTAAGAGAGTAAATGCTAGAAATATTTGTAAATCAGTCGATTTTTACTTGAATTAACTTTCTCTTTTATATTATTTTGATTCTAATACTTGCTTTGTATTTTATTTGAATTTAATAAAGAATAAATAGAGCAAAATTGTTAATCAATTGATAAATTTTAAATATAATAATTATAAAGAACATATATGGCTATAATATAACTCAATATTTAGTCATTTTTTGATAATACCTACCTGAGTGTACATAGCCGACTGACTATGTGAACTCGAGTGTACATAGCCAGTCGACTATGTGCACTCGAGTGTACATAGCCAGTCGGCTATGTACACTCGAGTGCACATAGCCACTTCCATAATTATAAGACAGTCTGCATGTGTAAGTTTGGAAATCTTGACGCTGACAATAAGACCATCTATTTTCATACAATATGCATAGCTCGATGCTTCTAGTTAAAATTGGAGACAAAGACTACAGGTATTTTTAATTTGTTCTTCTATCTAATTTCTACTGCAATAATCTGGAGAAAAAAAACCTAGCATGATTTTTTTTACTCCTTCTAAATGTGTGCAAAAAGACAGGTTTTACTGTGTCTACATAAAAAACACAAGTCTGTAGACGTTAATCTATTGATAGCTTGAAAATTGCTAAATAACATTACCGCATATCTTGATTGGAGCTTCAAGTTCGAGGAGCATTGGTTGATTGAGAAAGATATATTTTGATTTGTCACATAAGAAGTTCATTTCCTGTTCAGACATCTGCACAAACTTGCCTGGTGGATGGCATCCACGCACTTCGAAAAGAGAAAAATCCATCTGTGAACATTATCCAGAAGAACATAATTATGAACAGACCTTCGAGAAGTCGCTCGACTAGATTATCAATGTTCAACTGCGAATCATTGTTATCGACTGACATGGTGTGATGTATGTTTGTGTGACACGAGATGTATATGTGCTAGCTTTTAACTACTTGTCTTTACTCGTCAATTCTGCAGTGAATTATTAATTGCAATAAAGAGAGTTAAAAAGTGACCATCAAAATAACCCAAATATTGTTAGGTACGTTTAAGCTTTTTTTTTTTACAAAGTCTTCGAACGTCAGACAGAGATCGGATGCTAGCTGTGTTTGAAACTTTCAAAATCAAAGTGAAATTTCTCACAAATGACTCATTCAGGGGCCATTATTAAAACACTGCTTCCTCTATATGTTTTGTAAAGCTGCTAATCCAATAGATTTTTGAAAAGAAGGAATAGTCAATGGAAGCTCTTAACTTATACACTGTATACTTTCCATCTTTGGTTACCGAACATGTATATAATCGCTTTGAGCTCTCAATCAGATGATAAAGAACATAGAGGTCGCCCAACTCTAGGTGACAGTCTTATATGCCTTTCGTTGCACATTATCAGCCTGCCATTTTTAACATTGAACTTTGTGGTCCATTCGCCTCGAAATCTGATTGGTTATTCTGAAACCAATAGGAACACAGTACCTAAGAACAGTGTTTCCAATATTAAGTACCTCAAGCAAAAGCAAAGTACCCGAGGTACTTACGATTTTGAAAAAGCACTGTGTTTTGCACTTTGCTGGAAAACACACAGTACCTTGATGATACTTTGTAAAATAAGAAAGCACTTTGCTTATTTCTTACACTATTATTTAGAAGTTACTTATCTTTCTATTGTTTATTGATTATATCGGTACCCAGGATGAGCGCTACGACGTTCGTAAACGATCGCATACGACCGCGCACGGTCGTATGTGGTGAAAATACGACCGTATACGGTCGTATTACGTGCCACCTGAATTACCACCGTGTTTTGTCGTGTCATATACGACGAAATACGACGCGTGTACGCCCACCGTAAACGGTCGCACACGGTTGAATACGACGTCGTTTCTCATCATATCTTTATAAGCTTCTCGTACTCCTGCCCCGTCTCCAAATACACAAAAATTAATGTTTCGGGTGTCCAGTCTGGCTGGATATCCCAATACTTTATTTTCTCATGCAACTTCTTTGATATCTCAAAAAACTATCATCTTTTTACGAAAACCTCGTAGAAAGATCATAGTTTTTTGATATATAAAAGAAGTTGCATAAGAAAATAAAGAATTGGGATATCCAACCAGACTGAACACCCCAATTTATTTAAACTACCAAATATTATTCCATTTATCGTCGATAATAATCTAAAAGTAAAAAAAACCTTCAGTCTAAAATAAAAACAAAACCTTAATCTAAAATAAATAAAATTTTTAATCTAAAAATAATAAATAAAATTTTAACCGAAAATAAATAAAATTTTAATCTAAAAGAAATAAAACTTTTAATCGTAAAATAAAGAATAAATTTTTAATTTAAAAGAAAAGAAATTTTTAATCTAAAATAAAAATAATTTTTAATCTAAAAATAAAAATAAAACTTCAATCTAAAATAAATAAAATTTTTAATCTAAAAGAAATATAACTTTTGATCTAAAAATAAAAAATAAAATTTATTTAAATAAATTAATACTTACTGTTCGATTTACCGTTCAAAATAACCTGGACAATAAAAACCAAATTTTTCTTTTAATCAAAACTTATTAATACGTTCGTTGCTGAATTCAATAGATAAGAGCTACTCAGGGCGGGCAATAGATAGTAGTGTTCTATATATGACGGTGCACTGCTGCATAAGTGACCGTATATCTAATTGTGTATCATTTTCATTATATATGATCAGTATTTTATGTGACAACTCGAGCTATTTTAGAAATTCTAATGTAGTTTCAAGTGATTTTCTGAATCATAATATTAGTATATTTCAAATACTGGTACTGCTGCAGTTTAGCCGCTCTCGCCCTCACTCTCACTCTGGTTGCTGTGTGCAATATACCAATCAGTGTAATGGTGTGGCTAAACTGCAGAAGGACCCAATACTCCTCTGTCCGCCCTTGTACTCCACTGGACTTCTCTGTACTTCCAGGGCACTGCCACTATGCTCCTACTGTACCCCATTGTACTTCCCTGTACTTCCAATGCACTCTGGGAGTAAGGAAGTCTCGCCTTTTCTCTCTTGGTTGAAGTTTAATATTAAAGAAAAATTTGATTTAATTTACATAAAAAGTTCCTGAATGTAAAATATAATATAAATTGCTGCTAATAATGTTAATTCAGGGACCTTCTTATTTTTTTTTATAAATATATTAATAATGAATAGGCAGATAGGACGTATATACATAATGAATGAGCAGACACCTCGTACATACATATATGTATATTTTTTTTCGTTCTGTGATCAATCATATGACGGTTCGTGAAGAAGAAGAACACTTGTAAAATACAATATAGATTGCATAAACTTCATGTACAGAGTAGATACAACAAGTAATTACACTACCAAAATACGATCGTATACGAATGCCGTATACGATGCTCGTATTCGGTGGCCGTTTACAACAATCGTATATAGTCGTAGTGCATCGTATACGACTGTCGCATACGGTCGTCGTTATCCGTCGTATTTTATTTGTATACGGTCGTACACGATCGTGGAATTTAAACCTGAGTAGATGAGATGGAACAAAAAGAAATTTTCGTTTAGTCTTATTGAATTTAGCATTTAAATTTCTTTTTATCTTTTCAGATTTTCAATATTATTTTTTCTAATACTTTCTTCATCTATTCTCATCATATATTTAGATCTAATTCATGATTCCCGATTATTTTTTGAAAAGTAGAAGGGGCTAAAATTTCGAAAAGTCTGAAAATTTTGGCAGAAAGTGCCTTATCTGATTTCATTAGCAGAAATCGAACAAGAAATATTAAATAAATCGACTTTCTGCGAGATTTTATTGACAGAAAGTATTTTTATTGGACTTTCTACTAGAATTTACGATGAAGTTTTCAAAAATTTGGCAGAAAGGGTTAGAAAATTTCTCAGAAGCCGAGTGTAGTTTCGATTTGTGGTGGGAGTTAGACCCTCAGCCCTCTCTAATCGCAGAGCATGATCTCATTCCATGTATGTGTATTTAACTAACTGGTTCTTTCATTTTTATTAGACAAATCTATGTTGTAGTACTTTGAGGTACTTTGATATTTAGAACAAAACAAAGTACTAGCAAATACTTTATCAATGGAAGCGAATATCCAAATTTACTTTGTTTCAGATTTCTATTGAAAACGCTGCCTAAGAAAATAGACGAAAACACTTACAGTTTTGTGAAAATGACGAGACAGGAGTTTTTGGACGCGATAAATTCGAATCTCGGGTCCAATCATCTCGATAACTTAATGATTAGTCTAGAACCAACAGATACCGAGTTTTTAGGTAAACGAGTATCACTGAACGATCGTAAGAAGGACATTAGAAATCGAAAATCTGTCGAGCAAGATACCTTACTGGACGACCGGTGGCTTAATTGGGTGAGTCATGTTAAATACGCATGGAGTTTTAGAGGAACTGATACTTTGAAGATCATCTGCGGGGGGAATTTCGAATAAGTTGTCTGTTAGGCTCAAGATTTTGTTCACCGTAGATTTCGATGATCAAGTTCTTAACAAATCTTTTGCATAAAGATCTTTTTGGCTGTCTTTCTTTGCAATCAATCAAAATTCAGTACGTTTTCAGCAGTGCAAAGCACCATATACTGTCGTAACTCTCCTATTCCATAGATATTGTAAAACTGAAGTTCTAGACCAAGTAGATGTGTGGTTGTGTTGAGTTTTGATAGAAGCAGTTTTCCTTGCATGCCTGTTGGAGGATTGATCTCTCAAATGGGTTTCCTCTAAACATAGAATCAAACAACTACGGAATAGGGACTGGAACTCTCACCAGGTGAGACAAGAGTCAGTCAGGGTCGGAATCGATTGACATAAGGGTGTGAGTGTGAGTGTAGTCCTTTTCCTAACCCACACTCACGCCTGTGGATACACCAATTCCAATTCTTAGATTGGTTGGAATTGATTGGAATTGGTTGGATATTGGAATTGGAATTGATAGGCATTGGAATTGGTAGGAATATTGCTCGAGTTACGTAAAATTCGTATGGAAACCTAGGAATTGGTATTGCATTGACCTGAAACTGGTTAGACTTGGTTTGACTTGGCTATAATTCATATAGAGTCCTAAGAATTGTTAAGGAGTTGGTCTGAAACTGGTTCAAATTAGATCGTATTGTCTAAATTCGTATGGAATCCTAGACATTGGTATGAAACCGGTCTGCAACTGGCTCGCATTTGCTTAAGCTGGCTACAATTCTTCTGGAATTCTAAGAATTGTAGGCGATTCAAGCCAATTCAAGACCAATTCCTAGGATTCTATAAGAATTCTAGGTAACAACCGAATTCTGGTCAATTCTACGCAATTTCAGTCTAATTGTAGCCAATTCCAGATAATATCATGTTGACTGTAGACCAATTCTAACTAATTCCAACCAGTTCCAATTCCGATCCCTACCAATTCCATCAATTCCAAGTCAAGAATTGGAATTGGTGCACCCCTACCCACGCCCACACTCACACCCGCAAGTAGAAACCGTTGTTCGATTGTTACTTCAATTAAAATCGAAATTATGCTGCTTCTTGTTTTTTTCACATTATTAGCATGTCAACTGTGTGCATGATGAAAAAAACCTCATGATGTCTTTGTTGTTAGTTTTTTTTCGTTCTTGCCAAAGTGAGAAAAAAGTCTTTTTTTCGAAAAGACTCGATAAAAACATAATCAGTCAATGAGAGATGGTATCTAATGCATTGCCTTTCAAGTGATTCGTATGCAAATGAAAAGCAAACGAAAATTGGACAGAATAACAATAAAATAAATGGCGTTCTTAGATTGTTTCTCTCTCATTTGTTGTTGACAAACGTATTTTCAATTGCAACCAGGTGAAAATTGTCCTTGAGTGTCAACGAAAAAGAAAAATACATTCACACTTCATGTCGTAGAAAAATCTAGAAAAAAAACAGCATGGTATCTAATGTATAAATACAAAAGGTAATCTCTGCCCCAGCAACAATCTATTATTTTCAATACTCGATTACCGAGCCAAAAGCAAACATTCCATCAAAAATGAGTGAACGACGAAGACGGCGCATGCCTGAAAATTATTTGGTCGTCTGGGCCGATGGTACTATCGACAAATCAGAAGAAGATTGGCAAAAGAAGCTTGCACAAGTACATGGCATCATCAACAACATCAATACTTTTACACAATCAGATGAATGTATCCAGTTTCTTGAAAGCATTAGTCTGGAGAAGGTTTTTCTCATTGCTTCGGGATATTTAGGTCAGGATCTCGTGCCAAATATTCATGGCATGCCACAGTTACATAGTATTTACATCTTTTGTGGCAATAGAAAACGTCAAGAAAAATGGACCAAAAACTGGACCAAAATTAAAGATGTCCATACGTCAATCGATTCCTTATGTGAAGCGCTGGCAATGATTGTGAAGCAATACAATCGAGCTGATATATCCGTCAGTATTGTTGGTGTGAATGAAGGAGGTTCTAGAGAAAATCTCAATCAGCTGGAACCTTCCTTCATGTACACTCAAATATTTAAGGAAATTCTCCTCGATATGGAACATGGTCAAGAAGCCATTAAACACTTCGTTACATATTGTCAAGAACAATACAAGGGCAATACCAGCGAACTCAAGTTAATCGATGAATTTCAACATACTTATCGTCCAAAATTTGCATTATGGTGGTATACACGCCAGTGCTTCATGTTCAAAATGCTCAATCGAGCATTACGAACATTGGATGGCGACATTATCATTCGAATGCGATTTTTCCTGTGCGATGTTCATCGACAAATTGAAAATTTACATCACACACAGATTAGTCAATACCGTGGAAAGTCATTTCCAGTTTATAGGGGCCAAGGGTTATCGACAGGTGACTTCGAGAAACTCGCCAAAAACAAAGATGGCCTTATATCGTTTAATAATTTTTTATCTACCAGTCGACATCGTGATCTCTCCTTCGGTTTTGCCGAAAGCGCCTTAGGAGCAATCGATACGGTTGGTATCCTTTTTCACATGACCATCGATCCAACAGTCTCTTCTACCCCTTTCGCCTCCATCGAGGAGATGAGTTATTTCAAGCATGAAGAGGAAATTCTCTTCTCCATGCACACCGTTTTCCAAATTGGTGACATTCGAAAACTTCACCCGGAAAATCCACTTTATGAAGTGGACATTAAACTTACGTCAGATGATGACCAACAACTCCGTCAACTAACTAATCGCATACGAGAAGAGGTCCAAGGCAGTGGATGGTATCGATTGGGTAAATTGTTGCTCAAAATAGGCCAATTCGACAAGGCCGAAGAATTGTACATGGCACTACTAGAACAGACATCCAATGACAGTGGTAAAGCACATATCTATCACCAGTTAGGTAGCGTAAAATTGCAACAGGACCAACGTGAAGAAGGGATTACGTTTTATGAAAAATCTATCGAAATCTATCGAAAAATCCTCCCGGAAGATCATCCATCATTCGCTCCTACCTACAACAACATCGCACTTGCGTATAATAACATGGGTGAGTACTCGAAAGCACTTAAATTTTACGAAAAAGCACATCAAATCTACGAAAAAGTTATGCTTTCGAATCATCCCGATTTGGCTATTTCCTACAACAACATCGGTGGAGTGTATCACAGCATGGGTGACTACTCGAAAGCACTTGAATTTTACGAAAAATCACATAAAATCTACAAGAAAGCTCTGCTTCCAAACCATCCAGATTTGGCGATGTCCTACAGCAACATTGGCCAAGTGTATCATGACCTAGGTGGCTACTCAAAAGCACTTGAATTTTACGAAAAATCGCTTAAAATAAGAGAAAAAACTCTCTCCACCAATCATCCCCATTTGCCTACTACCTACATTTGTATCGGTCAACTGTATAGCGATAGGGGTGACTACTCGAAAGCACTTGAATTTTGCAGAAAAGCACTTGAAATCAGAAAAGAAGCTCTGCCTCCCAATCATCCTGATTGCGCTGCTTCCTACCATAACATCGGCCTCATGTATAACACCATGGGTGACTACTCAAAAGCACTTGAATTTCATGAAAAAGCACACGAAATCTATGAAGTAGCTCTGCATCCGAATCATTCCTCATTGGCTATTTCCTACAACGACATCGGTCGAGTTTATAACAACATGGGTGACTACTCGAAAGCACTTGAATTTTACGATAAAGCACAT
>CAJNOL010002367.1:10795-40086 GCA_905250125.1 Rotaria sordida | reverse complement strand
AAAAAAACATGCTGAAATATCAAACTAATTTAATACCTTCATTTTGGAACTATAGCAAGAATCAAAAACGAATGTTCTCGTTTGAATCAGATTAATATCCAAATTAGTAAATTTCTATAACAGCTAAATGACACTTTCAGAGTTGGATAAATGTGGAAACTTCTTAAAGTGCTTCTTGTGTATAAAATGATTCTTATTGTAGTGGCTATAGAGATTCTTGCGATTCATTTAATCAGTGTAGTATCCTACAACGAAATTAGTTCTGATTTTTTAGCTCAACAAGATGTTCAGAATGGAGTAGCCGAACGATAAAAAGCAATTGACTCTCACATTTTTTTTCTTATGCGACTACATAATATGAAATATTGAACGAAAAAATACAGAACGCGGTAAAAAAAATAGGTATACATTAAACAATTCTTCAAAAGAGTTTATTAACTGCATTCACTCTTTCATTTACCATTTTTAGGATTTATTACTACTATAAACCTTCACATATACCCTTTTGACTTTTATCCTAAACTCTAGACAACATATTTTATATTTTGCATTTTCATAAACCCATCGAGAAAGCGTATATTAGTGTACCTTTCAGAAGAAATCACAGAATAAAGCGCTTTTTTTTCCGAAGGATTTATAAAAATGAAACATACAAAATTACCTTTCCTGGAGTTTAGGAGCTAAAGGGGTATATTTGATGGGTTCTAGAATTAATAATAAACCCTACAAAGGATTTACGAAAGAGCTAATGAAGTTAATAAACTCTTTTAAAGAGTTCTTTAGTCTACGACTATCTTTTTTCAGTGTATAAGATACTTAAAACAATACGAGGCTATGTATAGAATCCTGCAGGGTGTGTGTAAGCTGCCCTGTCAGGGCAGATCAGCACAGGGTAAGGTTACAAAATTTTTATAGGGAAGATTGCAGAGCACTGGGGTCATAACCTGTCAACTTGTGATAGAAATACAATTGTCACAACGCTCTAAAAACTCTAACGAATTATAGTAAAGATTTGGAGATGGATTATGTCGTTGAGTGATTTTTTCTGTACCAACTATAAAGACGTTTTATTTCTGTGTCAAATGTTTTTCTCACCACTCATTATTAATATCTATTCCGAATTTCTTTTCTCGTTTGTATTCAAAAATTACACTTTTCTCAAACTAAGCGTTCCGTAGATCGTGGCTGGGTGCCTTCAATTTTGGCACTTTGACTACTACCGTCGTTGATAAGCGTTGGAAGCCTCATCTTTTTGTGTACTAAAGTGATCGTCATGATATATGTTTTTTAGAAGCATTTATATAAAACCAAACCCTGGACACTATGCACTTTAGAAACTGTTATGCTGCTAGACACACCATCGAATTTGTTCATTAGCCAACGGACAAATTTCTTTGAAAATGATTTCTTCCTTTTCTTATTACGGTAGGTAGGGGATTAGCAGCTCCATATTATCGAGACTCTGCCTGTCACTCTTATTTGCATTTCCGTTGGTCATAAGCATGCAATAAGAATGATACGGCTTTCTGTATAACAGAAGCTCAACCAAAATATCTTCTGTTTGCGACAGAAAATTAGCAACTCTCACAAGTTTTTCTAGAGCAAATATCTTTTTTTGACAGATATTTGCACCCTGAATAAACATCTGCTCACTTTAAATAAAATCTTGATTCTGAAATTTAATAGTATCTTATTTTCTTTTACATAGTTAATCTCCGTTGGTACTAATTATAGGACCACTGAGCTTTTTTGAAAGAATCTTTCATTTAAGTACCGAAGAAATTTTCAGCAGGGCAGAACAGGACAGGGTACAGATTATGACGAAAAGTGACAAGGCAGGGTTAGGTTACGAAAATTTTACAGAGCAGATTATAGGTTGTGAAAAATTCGTATTCTGCAGGCCTCTAGTTATGTATAAGGAAGATAGTTCAAGGATAATTCCTTCATTTGTTAACAGAATATAATGTTAAATAAAATCAGATATCAGACAAGAAAAAGAAAAGGTACTAAATAAATATGTTGCTATCCAACCGAAATGTTTTAGTGAGTTCATCTCTGAATAACGGAGGAAGTCATAATATTAAGCACAGAAGTAAAAGTCATCGAAAAGCAATATAAGTGTGTGTCAGTGTTCCACTGAACACCGAGCTCGTCGTAATCAGTGGTCAGTGATGTCGGTGCGGCAGTGAACGACGGTGTATCAGTGATCTTTGGTGTTAGTTTGGTGCCAGTGCCAGTGACACCACTGCAGTGTAATCCAGTGCTCAGTGTACCGTTCTTCGGTGTCCTCAGTGTCGGTATTCACAGTCTTTGCATTGAAACCGCCCATCCCGAGGTCTAAAAACCTAGAATTTCAGAATTTCTACGCTCACGTACTCTCATGTACTAGCATGTGCTGGATCTAAAAACCTAGAATTTCAGAATTTCTATTCTCATGTACTCTCATATACTGTCATGTACTCGGATAAAAAACCTAGTATTTGCAGAATTTGAACTGTCATATACTCTCATTTATTGTCATATACTGGGTGAAAAAATCTAGAATTTGCAGAATTTGTACTAACATGTGCTCTCATCTAGTTTCATGTATTGACACTCACACTCACACCCACACCCACCCCACACTCCGCATCTACACCCAAACCCACACGCCTCACTCTGCACCCGCATCCACACTCCGCACCGAGGTAGGTTCAGATTTCAAAACAAGGAAATTATCCAAATTTCTGAAATTTCTATCAGCTCGATAACTATGTAGCAGTACAAATCAAAAGTTTTTAGACATATTGGAAATTTTAGGAAGTAACGCAAAATCCAGAACACAAATGCTTGAAATCTCCGAAACTTCTGAAATTTCCTTTTTCAGAAGTCTGAACACTGCTAAGTGCCTGAGTACGTCTCCATAGCGATTGGGGTGGGTAGTAGAGCCTGTTGGGTCCAGATCTGAAATTTTTCTGTTAACGGGGTCCGAACCCTAAAATTTTCGGACTGGACGAGTTTAAGTGATTAGGTTAATGCTGGTTGGGTAATGATTGCTAATAAGCTGTCGAGGGATGAACGCTAACAATAATTGGGTACGTTTGTCTAGCAACAGAAAAAGGAGTGTCAGGAATAATGATGCCCAGATTATTGTCGAACTTTCTGGAATGTTCGTTAGCATTTAGAGTGTGAATGTGGATGTGTATGGGGTGTGACTGTGAATGTGATTTGTTCTACTTTCAACTCACATCCACACCCACAGTCTATGTTCGATGCCTAGAATACAAAATTTCAGCAGAACCTTTTCTTTCTTCTTAATCGTTGGATACAGCTCGTTGAGTTGTGTTAGAAAATATATATTTCATATTTTAAAAAAGAGATTTTAAAAAATCTTATCGGACAAAGGCCCATGCTATCATTATTTCTAAATATAAGAGGAAATAAAGCCCAATTCTGACCTTCATAAACTTATTTTTAAATCTCTTTTTTAAAATATGAAATATATATTTTCTAACGCAACTCGACGAGTTCTATCCAACCATTATGAAGAAAGAAAAAAATGTTCTGCTGAAATTTTGCATTGTAGGCGTCTGACATACGCTGTAAATACCTTAAAATTTGAATATCTCGTTCCATGCACACTAATGGCCGCTAATATTTAAAATTTGTTAGTTTGATGGTGAGAGGTTTCTTTTGACCCAAAGATGTCTAATTTTTTAACTAACAATACAAATACCCCCGTTATTAGTGAAAAACAAAATTAGCTAAATTTCGAACTAATGATGCAAGATCACTAAGAGCAAACCCTAGTTTCAATCGACTTTATAGAAGTATGTATAGTCCAATGAACTGACGGTATTGCCACAAATCACTCTCACCGATGGATTCTTGGATGAATTGGACTGTTCTCAGCAAGGGGGAAAATTGGTTTCAATAGCTAAAATCAATTTGAAATTATTTGAAACCACGTCAACTCCGTTGAAATCATGAAATCAGTTTGTTCTCTCTTGGCTCTCAATTAAAGAAGGATCAAGGTAAGCTATTTCTTCTAAAATTAGAGTTTTTATATTAATTTTGTTCTCAGCATTCAAAGCTTGAACAATGGATGTGCTTTGATTAGCTGTGCACGTGTACGTAATCAGCATAAATAGAAATCCGTACTTCGTCTCAATATTCTTTGAATATTTCAACACCATTAATGTTGCAAATACAAGAAATTCAAGTGTTCTTTCAAAACTCATTAAATTCCAATGTGTTCATCCATTCAGAGTATACATTAAAAGCATATATTGATCATGTTTCAATTACCTACTTCATCTGTTCCTACTATTTTACATAAACATTCGAGAACCCAAGGGTGTAGGTGTGGGTATGGATTTGAGTGTGGGTGTGTGAATAAGGATGTGGATGTGGGTGTGAAGGTATGATAATCGGTATGTGGAGTGTTGGTGTAGGTACCGAATATGGGTGTGGCGTGTGGATGTAGTAGGCAGTTGGAAGCGACCCACACCCGCAATAATAACATCCTTGCCCATCGTTTTCCAAAATAGCCGTTCTTCCAATATTTCACTTTTTATCTATTTAAAGTTTTTTTCAATATTTTTTACTGCCAAAATTTGTTTTCGGCATTTTTACTTCGAAATTTTTAGTTTCGACTAAAGTTGAGATAACCAATCAAATGAATGAACAGCATAATATTTACACAACGCATTCTTTATGAAATCGATTAGTTAATTTTCTTATGATTCAAAATCAAACATACATATGGCAATAATTATTTATATTCACTACTATTTTAGATCAATTAAATATGAATCCTTATTTTCTTCAATGGTGATATACAGATATTTATTTAGTGTTGATATTGATCTAGACATTTAATGCTAATAAAGACACAATAGTAGTAAGAAAGAAGAGATAGATAAAGAAAAACTACAAGAAATAAACAATTCTTCGCCATCTTGCTGTCTGTCCAATATATACATGAACATATTAACATTGTTTTTTGTTGAACATATGAGAAAATAATATTATCTGACATATTCACATAGACAATATCTGAGAACAAAAAAATCACACGTACACACACATATATATATATATATATATATATATTGATTTGAAAGTTATTCATCAAAAGTGTGGTGTTTGTGTTTGATCAAGATATGTTGCATCGGTAAATGTTTCTGATAATGGTTTGCTTGATTTAAGCTCTTTAAGCCATGTTTGAAGTTGATCTTTGATTATAGGGTAATGTCCTAATGTTCGACGTGTTAATTTAAGTGTTCGACGTGATAAATACCAATGACCTTGAGTTTTCCAAAATGTTTGAAATAAACGTTCTACAAAACATAATGAAGTGAAAAAACAACATATTTTAATTCTTCTTAAAAAAATAAACAAACCTTTAGCCCAACCAGGTATACGAGTTTCATCTTCATCATCATTATCTGAATCTTGATCTGAACGTACATCTTCAATACCATAATCACCATCACCTGAATCATGAGTTGTATCGCTAACAAAAAAAAATATTTTTTAAAAAAAGAACAGTTAAACTGATTTGTTTTTTTTTAAGAAGACTTGAGACAGTGGTCATGTCAACAAAAGTATGCAACTGATCTCGAACAGAAAACTAGTTCACAAATTTGAATATACAGCAGATCGAAGAGAAATCTCGACGAAATTTTTAGATTTCTTAAACTTAATTTTCAATAGACCATAGCACATTCTCATCGGATCTGTCAAAGTTGCAGTTAACAAAAATGAATTATCCTTCACTATGGCTTCAAGATCTTGTAGACCGTCAGAGCACTGAGATTCTTCTTTGGTGTACATATATATATATGTACTAAATGTATCAAAAGATACTACTGTCCTTTTGGTAACATAAGGCATGGTAAGGACAATCTCTTGAAAAACTCTAAAGCTTAAAACATCCATATATGTGTCGTGGACGCGAAGGAAATAAAGAAAAGAAATTTTCAACTAACGTCATTGTTGTATCAAGTTCCAATTCATCATAAGCATTTGCAGGTGTTGGTAAAATAGTCCAATCTGCTTTCTGTTGCACATTTGGTTGAATTAATGAACTTGATGGTAATGTAATATCGTTTCTTTGTGGATTATTCTTATCAACAACAAATGTATATTCAGCATTTGCTGTTGCTGGTGTTCCTTTTTTTAATCCAAAATTTGTTGGTTGTTTAAATATTTTATTTTGACCAAGTATTTTATTGCTAGTCGTATCAAGTATAACAGGTTTATGCTGTTGTTGTTGTGCAGTTGTTTTTGGAAGATTTGTTGATTCATTTATTGAATTATTAAATGTTGTTGAATTATTAAAATTATTTCCTTGTGCTTTTTTATTAACAATAGCATTTGTTTTTGATTGATTATCAGATATACGTAATTGATTTTTTTGATCTTTATCTTGTTGAATTTGTTTAGCACGATTAAGAACTTCTTCACGTTTTTTTGCCTGTTCATGTACTTTAAGAAAAGAAAAATGATTTAATATGAAAAAATAAATTTCAGCTTTACTTACATTTTTCAACTTTACGTTTACGTTCTTCTTGTTTACGTTCTTCAACAGCACGTGCTAATTGTTCACGTTGTTCTTGACTAAGACGAGATGTATTACTTGTAACTGATGGTTTATTACGAAATAATGTACGAGAATCTGGACGATGTTGACGATCATTTGATGAACGTGCAAACTAATCAATTTAAATTTAGATCTTTGTTTTTCTTTTTCTTATTTTAATCGACTTATTTTCTTTACCTTGCGAATAGCACTTGTTTTACCAGTGCCAAAGCCTGAACTACGTTTACCAGCTGACCATTTTGATGATAGTTTTTGCTAAATGAAAAAAAAATGAATAATAGATATTTGAAGAAAAAGAAGGTTATAATAGATTAGTTACTGGAAATTTTTGACCTGTTATTGATGTTCGATTTGATGAAGTATTTAATTGTACTGAAGTATCATTATTATTTTCAATCATTTTTGCTTGTTGTTTTTTCTTCTTGCCTTTCTTCTTAGGTAATTTTGGTGGTTCATTTTCTTCATCACCATTTGCATCAATATAATTCTGATCGTCATTATCATCGAGAAGGATCACATTTGTATTATTGTTATTTATTTGTTGATCGGTATTTGGTTCATGACAAGGTTGTAATACTCGACTAGGTGATGATGGATCTGTTTGCCATTGTACTGCTTCATATTCAATTGGTTGATCAGAACGAAATGGTAAATAGATCGATTGCTCGGAGATTTTCGGACGATCTGATAATGATCGACCAAGACAAGAGTCCAATATTGTCGTAAAAGATCTATCAAATAAATGAAGAAATTCAGGTATTTTACATGAGAAAATAATGTCATCAGATCGAATCACGAACAAATTTGCATGTAATACTAACTGATAGTTATGTAAAATAGTCAGATGATGTGTATTTCTTGCAAAAGCTAGAAAACTAGGATAAAAACCAATAATAACTATATGATAAGCTTCTAAAAATTATTGTTTAATAAGACTTGCTTTGTTTAAAGAACAATTTTATCATTTCAATTTTCAATCTAAAACTTTATTAAACTTTTCTTGAATTCTTTTAGACATATCTGTTCGTATTATATTAACTCATTCTAGTCTCTAGTCGAATTGTTTCTTTTATTCTCTTTCAAATATATAACTTCGTAAAATTCCTATGAAAAAAAAATCAACAAATAAGTACGATAAGATTAACAATCTAATTAGAGAATAAAAATCCATTTTTACATTATTTCATTATTATTTTCAAGCCATTCACGTTCGATATCTTTCTGTTGAAATGTAATTTCCGATGATCTAGAATAAATCAAGGAAAAAATCAAAAAAAATATATACAAGTCTAAGTATCAACATACTCATTTTCATATAACAATTGAAGTCTATTAATCTTTGCTGATGGATCATTATTATATTGTTGAATAGATTTTGCAATCAAAGCCGAAGCCGCAGTAAATGAACGTATGTCATTATATTCCAATTTATCAAAGGCATGGATAGTCTCAATAACAGACATCTACATTAGCAAAAAAAATGAAAAATTTCATCTTGTATATCCAATGCAAAAAAACAAACTAAATTTCAACCATTTTTATACATTTCTATCTTCTTCTTTTCCTTTCAATACACACAAATAGCAAAAGGAGACAAAAAAAAAGAGGTAAATACATAGATACATAATCATATTTGTTTGTTTTGCTTTTCTTTTTTCACGACAAATACATACAAGAAAGAATGATAATAAAGGCTATATACATACGAACATGTTCAAATATTCTCAATTTAAAATCGAGATTTTATAAATGAACAAATACAAAATGATCACTTGTTCTTATTTCAATGTATATGTACATTAAGAAAAAAAAAATTCAAGAAAGTGGTTTATCGCTACTACCAGGTGGTGCTATAGCACTATTTGTTGAACTCGCTGCAGCTGCTGCTTGTTGTTGAGCAGCTGCTAATTGAGCATAGTATGCTTGATAATACAAAGCAGTTGCATCAGGCAATTGATTTTGTTGTTGTTGAGTATCAGATTGTTGAGGGATTAATTGAGGTTGAGGCTGTTGTACTGCCTGACCCTAAAAAACCAACACATTTTTTAAGAAAAAAAATTATTTTGAAGAAATGAACCATTTGTGCTGTTTTTAACCATTGTGTCCATTGTTGAGTTATTGAATTGGTATCTTGTTGTGATTGAATTTGTTGTTGTTGTTGTTGTTGTTGAACGACTTGTGGATTAAGTGCAGCGGCATATAATGCAAACCATGAATCAAGTGAACTCGGTTGTGTTGCACCGGTAGCATTAATACTTAAGGGATTTTGAGGTTGTAAAGTTAAATTTGGATTGTTTGTTGCTGTTTGTTGAGGAATTTGTGATGGAAATTGTTGCTGCTGATTAGATGGTGGATTTTGAAGAAGCGGTTGTGAACGTTGTGGTTGATTTTGAAATGGATTTTGTTGTTGTTGTTGCATCGGTGGCTTTAAAAAAAAAACAAAAATGAAACATTAAAAAAAAATATTCAAGTAAAACATTTACTCGAGATCCAAATCCTTGTCGATCATGTTGTTGATTGAAATTATTATTATTTTGCATAAATCCACTACTATTACCTTGATGTTGAAGATTATTATCGTATTCATTAAATTGTCGACCACGTTGTTGATTATTAAAATCTGATCGAAATCCACCACCATTACCACTGCGTTGATTATCATGATATGATCCTCGATTACTAAACTGATTTCCACCTCGAAAATCTCCGCGACCACGTCCACCACTACGTCCTCCGAAATCATTTGTTTGTTGTTGGTGACGTCCACCGCGCCATCCATCATTCGATTGATTATTATTATAATTATTACCTCCTCGTCCATGATAACCTCCTTCATGAGAACCACCACGTTCATTATAGTTATTGTTTCTTGAATCCTGTCGATAATCAGAATAACCACCACGCGAATAACCACTTCCACGATAGTTATTGTTATGACCACTACCCCTATAATTATCATTACGACGTGATGATGAATAACGTGAATCTTCACGAGAAGTTCGTCGATCACGGTCACGATCTCGATCTCGACTTCCACGGTCACGTGAACGAGATCGATCATATCGATCACGATCATGACTACCACGATCTCGATCATCATAACGATTTCGATCATTACGTGATGAACGATAATCATCATGTCGATCATAACGTGATGAAGACGAACGATGTTGATCATAATCTCGATGAACTTTATCATATAAAGATTTGGCTTCTTCATAAGATAATTCAGGATAAATAACCTCTTCTAATGAAGAACCCTTTTGTAAGAAATGAAATTTAGCTAAAAACAATAATTCAATTGAGATGAATTATTCAAAAAAGAAATTTATATACCTTTCGCTTCTCGAATCCATTGTGAAGATATTGAAATATTTTCTGCTTTTTCAACTTTTTCAATACGTGTTTTTAATTCATCATCATCAGGCACAATAACAACACCTATACGATGATAACCAGTAAATAATCGTTGACGTTTTGATTGAGTTTCTCGGCTTATATTCACCTAATCAAATAAGAATTTTTATTTTTTATAAAAATTAAAATTAAAAAATCAAAGTTTACATGATCAATAATATAATTTCGTCGACGTTGTGCAGCTATTTCAATTAATTTTTGCAAACAAATATTTACACGTAGCATCAAACCATCATTACGATTTTTAATTGTTGGTAATTTACCATCAATCTTAAAATACAGCAATAGATTTTATTCAAAGACAAGTTTTCATAATAGAAGTAACTAATTGGTTGCCTAATTAATAAAGTTTTTTTTTCCAAAGAAGCAAAAATCAGCGAATCAATGTAAAGACATTTTCTATTAAAAATATTCTTGCTTAAATTTTTTTAAATTTATGTTGTAATTATTCTACGCATTTTTCTCCTCTGGTAGAATTTATTAAAAAGAAATAAATATTAACAACTTTTTTCTTTAAAATTAAATTCCTAACACTTTCTGTCGAATTTTTAGCCCCTGCAATTTCTAAAAAAATATCGGCAATAACAAGTTTTTATATTATTTTACATCAAAAAAAGCTAAAATTCGGTCAATTACTTAACAGAATAACTGATTCTAAGAGTTTTTAAGAGCTATCTCAAATAACAATTTTATCAATGAGATTGACTTTCTTATAAGACGTATTGAAGTCGTACAATAGTTAGACGAATAGGAAGCTAACGACAGATACACATTTTTCAGTATAGTACATATGAGAAGAACGGAGAAGGAATCGAAGTTTTCAATGGTCGTCTGTTGTCAACACGATATCAACTCTATCTTATAGATATATTCTCTGACTACAACGTCATCGAAAGAAGCAAAACTAATCATGAAAACTAGTGAATCAAAACGAGATCATTGACTAAAAATTTTTGTTCAACTTAAGCATAGATCAAATGATTGAATAGAAACATACCGCCATTTTACCAAGAACATATTCGGCATTGATTAAATTGAAATTTTTTGTTGGATTATCTTCAATATATTTATTTGCCCATGTAGTTTTTCCTGATCCAATTAATCCAGAAAGTAAAATAACATGACAATCATTTTTTTCTAGAATTGGTTCTAAAGAACGAATTCGTTCATTTAAAGGAATATTTTGTGGAAATATATAATCATTTTTAATTTGTGACCATGATGTTTCCTAAGAAATAATTTATCCATGTTTTTTTTTGTTTCAAAACAAAAAGAAATAAAAGATATTAATTGACTTACTAATTGTCCAAAATTACATTCAAATTGAATATTTTTAACAAGAATATGAGGATAAAAAATGAGTCGATTTTCGTCATTATTATTTGAAAAATTTGTTTTATCTAATTCAAATGCTTGACCATAATCTTGACCATTTTTTGTAAATGATATATGTATTTTATTATTATCATCATGATTTCCAAAATCAATATAACATCCAAGAATATCTCTCACACCAAATGATTCACCATATTTATCATCAGATAATTCATTATTTAATTTACCCATTTTCTTTCCAGAATATGTATAAGCAAATGAATCATTAAATTCACCTAATTGAAGTGCATGTAGACCAGAATATAAATTAGACCAGCCAACACGTATACCAAATTTTTCTTTTTCATTATCTGGCATATGTGGACATTCAATTATTTCATTTATCTAACATTAAATAATTAACTAATATGTAAATATAAATAAAATAATTCTACATACTCGAATTTCATAACAAATTTTTCCTTGTTTAAATCCATAGGTTGCACGAGTGCCAGCCCATAAAAAACATAAAGCATCATTTGATTTATTCGATGCTGATAAACAATTCGTATTAATAGTAAGATTTAGATCAGACGTATCTATAGAATTCAAACAAATATCGAAGATGAAATTATATTTTAAATTCTAATGTCGTCGATCAATAGAGGATTATCACCAGTCAAATGTTTTCTTTGCCAATACCGATCGAGTAGATCAGTATGAATAATCTTCACTTTTCTCATCCTATAACAGTCAAATAAACTCTTCAACGAGTCCCATCTTTTTTTTGTGTCGTTTTAAATCTTCTATAGTTTTTACCAAATTATATTGAAAATCACATCAATTGAAACAAAATTCAGGAGAAATAATTGTAAAAAAACAATATTAGTCGACTGAATGAATTAAAACATAAGTATTTAAGACTTTTCTTTTTAGATTTAATGCGATTGAATTCTAAAGTAGTTTTCTCTAAGTCGACACCGAAATCACTGAAAAAGACTGTACTGGGACTAAAAAAGACTTGGTCTTGCACAACCTCCATCTTTAATCTTATAGGAATAAACCAAAAATTTCATAGAAAATCGTATGTGACTTACAAAAATCTAGTACAACATCCTCAGGATTGTATTGTACAGTTTCTTCTTGTGGAAGTAATATTTCTTTTTCTGTTGATCTATAAAAACAACGATGATTAATAAAATGTCGAATAATTTAATGATTTCGATGTTAAATTTAAGCATGATCATATCAAAATATTTGTTGACATACCTTTCAGAACGTCGATTAGTATAATGTCGATCATCATCATGTCTTGATGATCGATGATAATCTCGATCTCGATGTCTACTACTACTTGTTGTACTACTATTATCAACAGTATCATCATCGTCGGAGGTGCGTTTTGTAGTTATTTGTTTTTCTGATGATGATGCTTCTTCTCCTTCTTCATCTTGTTCTGATTCCCAGCGACTTTTTTTCTTACGTCGTTGTTTAGCTAATTCATCATTTTCATTATCATTATTGTTTTCAATATCTTCATCTTTTATTTTTTCTATTTCATTATCTTCATCTTCTTCATCATCAGTAAGATGACGTTTTTTACTTAATGTTGATTCTATTTTTTGTACAGGTGAATTTTCTAATTGATCATTACTTGACATTGGTTCTGTTAATGGTTGTTCTTGTTCATCATCATCATCATCATCGTCTTCAATAGCCTAAATAAAATATAAAATAAAACAAAGCAAAAATTAAGATCCACTAGATAAACTAACACTTGATGGAGATGATGTTTCATCTTTGACTATAGTCGGAGCTGATTCTTCATCACTAATATCTGGATTATCTGTTGTTGTTGTTTCAGCAGCTAAGAAGCAAAGATATTATGAATTTATAAAATAAAATAATGATTATCACCTTGAATACCATTATTGATTGCTTGACGTAGACGAATGATTAAATCTGCTTTGCGTCCTTTTGTATCAAGACCACGTTTTCTAAGTTCATTTTGTAGTTCAATTACTTTTAATGATTCAAAATCTTCACTTTCCGACATTTAAACTAATCAATTATTTATATTAATTAAATATCGACAAATACCAGAAATAAGGAAAACAAAATAAGTTTTTTTTCTTCCTTTCTTTTGACAATAGTGCATTTCTTTGTCCGATAGACAATGTCAAAAGCCAATAATATGGTCGAATATAGATGGCAGTAGCATATAGATAAATTCGTTCATAAAAAAAAATCGATGAATGGACAAATGCCTTATCTCGACTCAAATCTTACTTCTGTGAATAATATTTTAAGTAAAATGAAAGAACTTAAATATTGATTAGGTTCAATTCATTGTAAATCTTAAATAATTAGAAATTTCAATCAATAAAATATTTTCATAGTTTATAATTTAAAGTGATTATACAGTTAAACAATCATGGGTGAAATAAATTCAATTATCTAATAATATCCGAATCTCCTAATTGTCTTTATGATTGTATATATTTTTGGTTTTATTTTCTATTAATTCTGACTCCTCTGAAAATGGTCTTCGCTATTGTTCACATGTTAATGTCTTTTGAATTTGTTATACAGAAGTCTATGTACGAGAATTATGAAGTTTTCAGTGATTACATCATTCAGTTTTATCATTGATTAATTGTAAAATACATTTATTTCTTTATGAAAATGATGTCGATTAATGTTTATTAATGAATAAAGTTATAGAAAAAATTCAATAATAAGATTTAATATCAAGAAAATTGTATATCTAAGAATACAATCGAATGAAATTAATTAATAGATGATTGATGCTGAAAACTAACATTGACGAAAAAACAAAAACTATTTAATAGCAAAATGAGATATATTGATAATTTCATAAGAAATGTTTTGTCACATAAATAAAACAGAAAACAATAAATGATTGTAGACAAACAGTTTATTAATCATTTGTTTTATTTTGACTTGAAAAAAAACACATTAAAAAAAATCTGTGAAATAAGTTTTTATTTAATATACGATCTTAGTTACTTTTTTTACATTCTGAATATATGCAAACAGATGTGATAAATCCATTATTGATAAATGTTAATCAACGCGGGAGATCACACATTATTAATTATTGAAAGAAATGTAATGTTATTAGTCAAGATAGAATTTATTCACGAACTAATTCCATTAATCTATATATAGAATGTTTTTTCTTGTTATATTCAATACTTTTTACGATGATCATCTATTCGTTGGTGTATAGTCAATTTCTTGATTAAATAACTCCAAGCTTCATTGGTAGAATCTTATGCATTGTAAGAAAAAAACAAATGGAACTGGATCTATCGATGAGTTTCTTCTTTTCAAGTGACTAGCTCTTAATAGAAACACTTATTTATCTATTCATATTTACGTCAATAGAAAAGTTTGAAGAAAAAATTCTACATTAATTACTATAATTTTATGTTGATATATATTATTTCAACTATCATCTAGTTATTTCATCTGGTCACTCAAATTAAGTATCAATATAATCATCAATAATCTTTTGAAAAACAAATAAATTTGTTCCTTTCTCTTAACATTATTATCTACTTATTATTTAAAAAAAAATAACCTATTAATCATTTCATCTTTTGTATTATCAAATGTTATTCTTCCTTATTTATATGATAAGTAAAAAGAAAGATAAAAAAAGAAAGAACATTATTATTTTATATTATTATTCATCTCACAATATAAACAAAAAAATTTTTCATTATGTCTGAAACAATTATTAGAAAAATTCAACGACGTTGTTCACTTTTTATTCAAACATGTACTCCAACTCATGTTAAAGATGTTTTGATGAGTATGGCAACAACATATGAAAGTAAGTTTGTTTTTTGGTTTCTTTTTTATTAAAAATAACACTTTTATATTTATTTATATAAATAAGCACGAAAAATTGTTACAATTAATTCATATCCAATAGCATTAACATGTCGTTTTGTTCAATTACTTATATTAATATATGCATTTGCTTATATGTTGTGGTATAGACGTGGTTATCAAGATCATGATTCATCATTAATATCATCTGTTATACTTGAAGTCAAAGGTATTGGAAATTTTGGAGAAAATTCAACAATAACATTAGATAATGCAGATTTTATTATTCCACCACAAGAAAATAATGCTCTTTTTATTATGACAAATTTTATAAGTACAGATCAAGAACGAACATTTTGTGGAGAAGGAATTGATGTTAAAGATGCTATATGTAGAAATCATTCAGAATGTGAAGTTAAACGTCGATATCCTTCAAAAAGTAATGGACATTGGACAGGAAAATGTCGTATATCTGAAGGTCGATGTGAAATGGAAGGTTGGTGTCCAGTAGAAAATGATCTTGTTGTCCCTCAACCAATAATGGATGCATTAAATTATACAATATTCTTAAAAAATTTCGTTGAATTCACACGTTTTCGTGTATTAAGAACAAATATTTTGAATGAATCAAAATATTTTGAAAAATGTCTTTATCATCCAATATATGATAAATTTTGTCCAATATTTCGTGTTGGTGATTTATTAAATATAGTTGAAAATGATGATGATGAACGTTATAAAATGTTAGCTTATGGTGCTGTTCTACGTATTAAGATTGATTGGAAGTGTAATTTAGATTTAGGCGAAGATCAATGTAAACCGGAATATTCATTTGGTCGTTTAGATTCAAGATCACGTGATGAACAATTTTCATTGGGATTTAATTTTCGTTATGCATCATATTGGAAAGATAAAAATAGTTCATATCGTATATTAAAGAAAGCATTTGGTTTACGACTTATTGTTACTGTTAATGGTGAGGCTGGTCGATTTGATTTCCTTGTATTAACACTTCATATTGGATCAATGATTGGTGTACTTGGTTTAGCAACATTTATATGTGATATTGTTGCATTATATTTTAGTGAACGTAGTTATATTTATCGAACACAAAAATTTCAATCTATTCATTCGGAAGATGGATAAAAAAATTCGATAGACATTATACAATTATCATCTGATAAACAAACAATGACAAAAAGATAAGTACCAGTTAAATAAAGGAACAGTTATTAGACAATATGAAATAAATGTTAAATAAAAATTTATTTATAATAAATTTGGTTTTATGCTATTCTTTATAATGAAATGAACGTTTTATTTAAAATCCAGTGTGTTGAATAGTTATCATATCTGATTATTAGAAAAATGTTTATTCTTATTGCTAATTATAAAGCATGCTAATTGTATTTGTATGAAAACACAGTCGATTATGAAAAACTGTCGGACTATCTTAGTTCGATTAACTTATTGAGATTTGAAAAAGAATATTGAAATAGATAGAAAATTAAATTCTTTTTTTTCTAATTAATAAATTTTCCTTCCAATATTCATCATTGATTATCACGGATAAGTTAATTCAAATAATAATAATAGTAGAATGTTTCTTCAACCATTCTTTCTCTTCTCATTTGCCACTTTCGTTATATGGCTCTAATATTCGAATAAAAAAAAATTAATTTGCACGATCAATCTCTTGATGGAAACGACAATTTATAAAAAATCCAAATAGAAATTTGTTTTGGTTAATGGCATGCAAGATTTTTTCGTATGCAGATATTAAATTTATCTTTTTCATAAAAATCTTATCAAGAGAAATCGATAATTTTCGTAATATGTGATATAGATCTTCTACTTTCATCTAAGACCAACACATTAAAAAAATGAATTCATTGAAGACATAACATTGAAGTATAAAAAGTATGTAGACAATAAAACTATGATATTCGAAATGAAGATTATTTTATTGCACCTAATAATATGATGTCACTCATTGTATCTGTAGTCAAGCGAATAACGATAATCAGAGAGATATTTTTAAGCAGTTAATTGATTTCTCCAGTCAATAAATTGAATAGAACGGCGCAGATTATCATAATTAACCAGAACAGAAAGGATGCATCGTAGTTTGAAAGAATTACTTATCGATGATTATCTTGATTTCGATGATAACAATGATGATAATGATGATGATAATATTTCAATACCTCTCGACAATGAACAACATATTTATTATAATGTTATACATCATAAAAAAACTAGTAAAGACTATCTTCGTGAAATTTTTCATCATCCAATTTATGATTATTTTATGGCTTTTGTTGTTATATCAAGTTCAATAACACTTGGATTAAGTTTAGAAACCGATGAAAATTATATAAAAAATTCTTATCGACAAAAATTTATTTATGCATTTGATGAAATTTTAATAGCAATACTTTTTCTTGAATTTATTTTTAAAATATATTTAGAATCAATTCATTATTGGTTTAATTGGACAAATATTTATGATTTTATTATTATTCTTTTTGGTTTTATTGAAATTATTTGGAATTTATTTTTTCAAAAAACAAATTCAACTATAACTAATTTATTAAAAGGTTTTCGATTATTACAATTAATACGTTTATATCGAATTATAAAATTATCGGAAGGTTTACAAGTATTAACACAAGCTTTAATTAAAACCGTATTAACATATACATTTAGTGTTGTTATACTTGTCTTTTTATTTATTTATGTTGTTGCTGTTATTGGACAAATGCTTTATGGAAAACCAGAAGATAGGTAATAGAGATCTGCAAAGAAATTGAAAAGTCACTCTATCATCTTCCTGTCTCATCAAAGCAATATTTTGAAACGTGAAATTTTTTGAGCATCCCAGTAAAACAAATAGGCGTACATCAAACTGTTTAGATTGTTATTGTTTAGATGGAAACAAGATTCACATAGAAAAAGTTGAATGTCATCGTTTAGTTAGGTGCTAATGCAGTTACAAAAATTCAAACTCATTAGTTTGAATTTGGAAGCTTTTTTTAGCTTTCTTACGATTTTGCGCACTATTCTATGATACATTGGATCATTCTAGATTTATCCGTCGAAAACCGACTCAGATTATTCAAGTAGATAATGCTGTGTTAGAAGAAATCAAAAAATCGATTCTATACTCATGAGTTTGCCTCTTTGTCTAGTTGTAAACAGCTGTGCTCTTAGGGATTCGATAGCTTGCATGACTCAGCATGACGATTGTATATCTTCTTGTTGTATACAATGGGATGCAATGATTTACGAAGAAAAAAAACGATCGTTTACTCTCTTCGTAAACGGTTCCAGAAACGTGTATAGATTTCGTATTCTTCGTTTTTGATTTATGTCAAAATCACTATTATGTTTCCATGGTATGAAATAAAGTAAATAAAATACCTATAGACTATTTCAAAGTGCAACACACTAATAAAATCACACATTTTAATAGAATTAACTATGTTATAAGAAAGAAAGAAAGAACAGTATTGTCAGAATGTGTGAAAAGTACCAAATCTTGTTAGAGCAGTGTGACATTGTGACTAATCGATCTCAAAAAAGATGATAGAAATTCGATTCAATGAAAATAATGATTATCTTTCTTTAGTCCATGGCATCACTTTCCAACATCATTAATTATTGCTATGAGATTAACATTAGTCGATAATTGGAATTTAATTGGACCAGAACTTGAAGAAAAAGGTAGTCCATCAATATCACGATGGTTTTTAACAATTATAGTTTTTGTTGGTAATCGTATTGTAACAAATGTTCTTGTTGGATTAATGATTGAAAGTGTATCATCGGTCAATGATGATTATATAAAAGAAAAACGTCAGAAAAAAAATTTACGTAATCAAAAAAAACGTGAAGAATTAAGTAAACGTATGTATTATTTTATAATAATTCCTTTTGAAATTTTGGATTCTTAAAAAAAACTAGGTACAATACAAGTATTAAATACACGGGTTTCAGATACAAATAATAAAATGAATACAACAGAAAATACTATAGAACAAATCAAAGCTAAATTAAAATTGTTTCATAACGAAATAATTATACCAAAAGACTTTATATTTTCGGTTAATTGGTTGGAAAAATTAGTTACATGCAGGTAATATTCATGTGGGTTATATGTTTTTTGTTTATAGACCGACAATTAGAAACTCAATTCAAAGTTTTTTAACCTACTTTTGAGAATGAAAATGATTTGTCAATCCAGAAATATAGAGTAATACTGGTTCAAGTACCTTTCTAGAGATAATAAATATACGAACTATTCGTAATCGACCACAAGATTTTGTTTTTGTTTTGGAAACTTTTATTCAATTTCATTCTTTCTGTGATCAATCTATTTGGATAAATATCGATTAAAATTTGATCTTTAATTTAAGAGTATAACGTTTTAGAAGAAAAGTCCACAATACTATTATTTTCAAATATAGAGGGAAGTAGACTCGACATTTTGACTTTTACAGAATTTGTTTAGTATATGTGAAACATACTTTTTCCTATGTAACTATATACATTATAAATATCCTTAAATTCGAGTATCTCAGTTTGTTTTTTTTTTTAATATTCATAGTTTATTGTGCCATAATGAGGTTCACAAGAAAAAGGAAAAAATAACATCAGCGAGAAAAGTAAATTATTAGATATATCACGATGTCAATCACACCTCCAAATACACATCAGAATACACGCGCAGAAGTATAGAGAAAAGAAAATTTAACATAATAAATCAATAGATATAATAATAGAAAAAAGAACAATATAATTAATAAGTTTAGTAATAGAACTTTTCTTTTACAACTAAAGTTACACAATTAAGGCGATATTACAAAATATTTATATGTAAATATATTCAATAAGGTGGTTGAATTTTTAAAATACTCATATTGCTGACATTGGATGTTTTCAAATTCTAACCAATCCATTCTGCTATGTCGTGCCCTAGTCGCTAATCTTGTTAAAAACTTGTTATTTTTTCTCAACCTCATGGATTTATACCAACTCTTATCAGGGGATGTAGCAATTAAATATGCTGTCCAGGTGTTTTGATAACACAAAGCTTCTTCCGCTGTCTCTAAATGCAAATGAAATTTTTGCCAATAGGAATATAGATAATCACGAAGGGATTTTTCTTGACTAAGAGTTAATGTTGTAAAATCATCCCAACCCTGCAATGAGTAAACCAATCTAAGACCAGAACAATATACATGTTCAATTTGTTCCTTCTGTCTCTCAGTTAAAAAAAACCATATGCAGAAAATCCATAAAAAGTGTGGTAATGCATAAGCTAGAAAAATTTTTCGTCTTATTTTAGTATCATTTTTTGGTATTCTATGAAAAAAAAATCTTCATCCCATTATAAACTTTTCTTACATTTTTCATTTTTTCTGATATATATAAACCCCAACCTAACTTTGTTGTAACAGTAATTCCTAGATATTTGAATTTTCCCACATATTCAATCGGTTGAGATTTATATGCTAATTTCGGGTATTTTGGTACAACTACACTGTGTACCAGTATTGCTTTCGTCTTTGAAACATTTACAGGTAAAATATTGTTTTCAGCAAATACTTCAAGTTGTTTTAAAACTACACGTGCATGTTCTTCAAGTTCAATTATATTCATCGAGAATTTCTTTTCGAGAGAGCTGGTAATAACAAGAGCTAGGTCATCTGCAAACAAATGGGTTACTATTTGAAAGAAAAAAGATGGTAAAAAATGAATATGTAGCCTGAATAGCGTAGCAGCAAGGACTGAACCCTGAGGTGCACCAACTAACATTTTAATATTTCTTGAAATAGCTTTACCAAAATGTATTGAGAAAGAGCGATTTTGTAGCCACGAAAAAATCCATCGAATAAAAGATAAAGGCATTTTCAAATCATATAACTGAGTAATCAAGGCTGGAAACCACATACGGTCGAAAGCAGATAAAAAATCCACAAAGATGACTAGAGCAGGACGATTACATGCAGCAACTGTTAACCTTAGATCTTCTATTAACGAAAGGATTCTTGTTTGAAGTCGGCGATTTGGTGAAAATCCAGACTGCTCATCTGTATATATATTATTTAGTCTACACCAATCAAGAATTCTGTGATGTATTATTCTTTCGAACCATTTACCGATATTTGGTAATAAAGAAATCGGTCTTAATTTACCTAAGACAGGATACATGCCATCTTTGGATAGACAGACAACCTTCGCATGCTTACTTGCCTCAAAAAAAGTTCCTTTTTTGGCACACCTATCAAAAAGAATTGTAATAATTTCCAAATATTTCAAGGGGAGTTTTTTAAGTAAAAAAGCAGATGTATCTATACTATCTGTTGCTTTCTTTGGTAAAAATTTTTTCCATTCTCTTATAACCTCTTCGTATGTAATTTGTTCAATTGGTATATTAGGCGTATAAGCAATTTGTGTGTAGACTGCTAAATATCTTCTATGACAAATATTCGATGGATCAAAATTTGGTTCAGAAAAATGTGTATCATAGAAATCACCTAATGTATTAACGACTGTTTGAGGATCTCTCTCTTTTCCAGTTGATAATGATAAACCACGGAAAGCTGGCGTGTACGTATAAAAATGCGGTCGCGCAAATCTCCATATATTCTGACCTTCTCTCATCCACTCTAATCTCAACTTATTTTTTTCTTGTAAATATGATGTTCTTGCTGAGAGAAAAAGAGTATCTCAGTTTGTGCATGTTCTCAGCAGCTAATATTCTAAATTTGTTAGTTCGTCGGTAAGACCTTTAATTTGACCCCAATATATCCAATACTCTTGAATTATAGTACACACTCTTCTATAGATGAATGAACTTGAGACTAAGAATAACGAAAATGTATTGATATTAACCATGGTACATATTTATTTAGATCAAACGAACAGATAAGAAACAGATGAAAAGTATATAGTGTATCGCAACGATTTATTCAACGAGTCTATAGAATACATAGTAATGATAGAACAAATTTAAGAAGAATTAGTTTTAAGAAAAAACGAAGAAATCGTTAGTACTAATGAGATATGTCATGCGTACATCGAAACGAGATGCTGTTGGTCGTCAGTCATCCAGTAAACAACATTACAGTAAACAGTTACAACATAACTACTATAATGTATTTCATTATAATTAATATGATGCAATGTACAATATACCATAGTTTACTACATATCGTCCCTTACATACTGCAAAATTTTATTTAGGTAATACGAGATTTTATTATGCATGCAGCGGTATTATTATCAGTTTATCTCAAGAAACAGATGTTTTTCATACAAAATTTTCCGTATAATCTTGTAAATGCTCTGCAATTCATGGAAAAACATGTCGTAGGCGAAACTAATGATCATAAAGATAATTGCTAGTGACGAACATAGAAGGTAATACTAACTAATAGTCTAAAATATTTGGTATTCATTTAGCCAATGTTCTACTGCATTTCATTGTATGGTAACACATATTAACTGTGGAGTACTTGCTAAACGAATAGTAAACATTTTTTTCAATTATATTTCCAATGTCAATTGAATAGAAAGGAATCAACATAATTCTTTTTCAATGTGCCATCATTATGATAAATCTTTAATCTATTTTCTAGGGTTAAAATTTCTGGCTGATTTGAAAGACTTTAAAAGAAAGTATCTCTTAACATCTACCGAATTCAATTAATGAATAGGTCCTTCAATACAAAACTTCGTTTCAAATAAAATTTTTCAAATCAATTCAAAATTTTTTGTGTTGTTTTTTTTTACAAATTTGTAGCGAAAAATCTCATAATGAAGGTAAATCAGCTCGTCATCTAATTATTCATCTTATTCAATCATTATCCAATATAATTGATGAAAATATGAAGAGAAACAAATAAGATATTTCAATAAAATGATATTATATTTAATGAAATTATTAGATTAATTAATAAAGAAAAGTCAAAGTCAATTGATAAATACATTGAAATATTGACAAAGACAAACAATAGATATTTTCAGAAGAAACAAAAAAAATTCATTTTTCTAATAAAGTATGCCATCTTGTTATTGTTTCACCTTGTGCGTTAAACATTGAATTCCAATGTGCAACTTGAACAGTTCCACTAGGATCATGACCTAAATTTGAAATAGTTTCTTTAAATAATGAATAAAATAAATTCATACCAAATGAAATCCATCCAAGTTCACGATCATTTTTACTTATTGAATTTTTATTAATAACAGAAATAATAAGTGTAATTTGATCAAGAAAATTTTCTTCGATATTAAATAAATATCGTTCAGCAAATACTGGTTGATATTGCCCATATCTCGTAGCTGTTCGATTTCTAGTCATTTCTTCACCAACCAAATTATGAAGTGTTACTTGAATATAAGTATCTTAAAATAAAGTAATCATTACAGACTTTATTATATAAAATAAAATAAAATAAAATAAAATACAAATATATATATATATATATACCAGGAGTTCGACCTTCGGATATCAGACGAAAATTATTTCCTTTTCCTATTTCAAGAATAAGCATTGATTGATTTCTATCATAAGCTAAACCAATTTCTAGTTCTTGCAAAAGAGAATTTATTGTTCCATCTCCACTTTGAACAATAGAACTTTTTCGTGAATATGAATTAATACTTAAATGAGAACGACAACCTAAATCAGAATCTTGAGATGGCTAAAAAACAAAAAAAAAGAACAAATATTTTTCATATATATATATATAAGATAAATATACTAACATAAGCTCGTTGTAATGGCACTATTTTACACATATCTTCATCAAGATTAATCGTAGCAAACATAACTGTTGCTTCAGCAAGAAGTTTTTCACGTTTAAATCGTTCATATGTATATAAACGAAAACGTATACCTTGGCTTTGCATTGTGTCTAATTATAAATAAATAAATAGATAATTATTATGTTAAAATAAACTATAAACAAAAGACAAACCAGGTAATACTTTGCAAAAAAATTCTTCAGCAAACATTGCATTATCAATTGGTTTAGCTCGTGTACGAAAACGAACACGTTTACTTGGTACAACAGTTAAATGTATTTGAACAAGAGTTTGTTTTGATAATATTTCAGTCATTTCTAATGTTGCTTTTATAACAAATATCCACATTTTGCTATTTTTAGCATCAAATTTAAATCGAACTTCAAGTGTACCCGAAGATAAATTATTGCTCGGATCATTTATTATTAATGAATCATGTTCACTCAAAACACCTTTGGGTTCCTATTAAAAAGTACACATAGATATTAGTTCATTTTTTCTTTCATAAATAGAACGATTACATTTAATAATGTGTAGAAGAATGAGGAATCTATCTGTAAGTTGGAGCAAGCAGCACTACCAAGAAAAAGTGACCTGCTGATGATAATCAAGAAAACGAAAGAAATCTTAAAATATCAGAACATATCAATGAACTATTCACTGAGAGAGCTTTTTTTTGCCTTCAAGTCTTGGTATAGTATCAGTAAACAGATGATCATTTCTTACATACTTTTATTGACTCGGAAAAGTTTATCATGCTTTTCTGCTTTTTATAGGAAAGGTCTTCTAGATTCTGCTTGTCTAAATATGCATATCTTCAAAAGATCCCTTCAATTTTGTAAGATAACATTTCCAGTGTATGAATATGGAAAGAGAAAATCTATGCTATACTTTTATCCAGAAGTAACACAATAGAAATGAATTCCTTTTTTTGTAACTACTCTCGACTATCTATATATGTAATTTTGTGGAAGAAAAAAGATGAAATATATCTTTGTCATAGTTTTGTTTAAAAATATCTGGAAACTAAGCATAAATATCGTTGTTATTGATGTAGAATGAGGGTAAAGAATATTTTTTAAAACGTTCGGTAGATGTTTTGAATCATGTGTAATTAATGATGATTATTTCTCTCTTACGTGAGTACTTCTTTTCTTTTATATTCATCATACACTTTCTATTCTTTTCTATTGAACACGATACAAAACCTTACATTACTGGTTAATTAAATTTAAATAATGGACATATCTAAACTGCATTTTTTATTTCATAGTCAAAGTTTATTATTCAATTTTACTAACTGAATACGGTATAGGCTGAAGTCTAAAAACTATTGACATCAGCTGATGAAATATCATAGTTATTAAATTATCATGCAACAAATAGTTAGAACGAATTTTTTATGTATGTGTAAGAAATAAAAGATTCTAAGCAATCACAGAAATTATATTTTCTTTTATTCAATAAGTATAGAAGAGTTTTTTTTTCATGACTCTAGAAAACTGACCGAAACTATCATCGATTGAAGCATGAGTTCTATTAGACTTTAGTTAATAATATTGAAATGGAAATCATGAACATATAGAGTTGAATAATCTCATTTGTAAATATATTTTTAAGGAGAGGATATTATCTTAATTAAATATATGTGAACAATTTTTCAAAAACATACATTTTCAATTGGATGCATAGAAATTCGATTGTGACTTGATCTTTGTTTAAAATTATGATTTAGAGCTGGTGATGGTGGAGCCGATCGTGTACGTTCTACAGGATCATATTCCATTGTTGAATGTCGCCTTGAAATACCAGTTATTGTTGTTTTTCGTTGATCAATCGATTTTTTATTTGATTTCTGTGCTACAAATTAAAGAAAAATAAAAGCCTACAATATAATAATAGTTTTTATTTCTACTTATTGTCGATGTTGAATTATTTTCGTTAGTTTCAATAATAATGGGTATCTGTGATGAATTTCGATAATTAATGTTTGCTGATTTTGGGTGTGGTATATATGTTGTATAATCATCATCGGGTAAATCCGTTCCTGCTAATCAGACATAAAAATTATCTCAAAATATCTTCTGTAACATCTCGTACATAGGATCCGTAAGACTAACATACACAATAAACAAATGAAATCTAACACTGAAAGGAAACCCTTGAAACTTTAAAATTAGGTAACACTTATACTCAAGCTTTTGAACAGATTCATGAGAAAAAATATTAACAAACAAAATACTATTTTTTCTTCTTATTCATTACATTTTTTGTTTCGAGACTTCGAAAAAATGACTATATGTATGATTAAGCTTCGAATACAAAAAAACAATTTCATAGCATCATTATGATATTGAATTGATATGTCTTAATAAATAAATTATTTCTAATTGTTTATATAAAATAAAGAATTCGATATTCATAGTGAATAGAAATAAAGAATGAAAGCTAATTTCCCTAAAGAATGACAATTCTCTATTCATTTATTGTTTGTTGTACAGATGGAAACAAAAAAATATAACATCAAACGTGATAATCTTACGAAAAAAAGGATAATAGCACATTTTTATTGATAATAAATGAAGAGAAATATCCAAAATTTGTATATGAACGTCTCTTACATTTGGGCACCCAATTGAATGTAAGGTTTTATGTCAAATATATCTACAAAAGAGATTTACGTCAACTAGTAATAAAAACTTTTTCATCTACGACTTACCTAGCGTGTTTCATAAGACAAATTGATATACAATAAGAAATTAATTCACAAATGATTAAATCTGAAGATTAATGTAGATAGATGATAAGGAAATGTATTGTTAAAAAACAAAAGATGTATTCTAGCGAAAAAATGAAAAAAATAGGTTATTTTCTTTGATTATTAGTCAAACAGAAAAGGTTACTTTTTGCTTTACAGAATGTGTCAAAATAAAAAAAAAAAGAAAGTTTATGACAAAATGACGAGAAAGAAAAAAAAGAAATTGACGTAACTGTGGCATGCCTCGAAATTATATATAAATTAGATGTAGACATTGAGTGAGAGAGAAGCAAAACAAAGACAAGTATACCTGCAGATTTTTCTTTCTTCTCTAACATTTGACACTCATCACTATTTAAAAAAAAGAGAAAGCAAGAAAACATAAAAGTCCTAATTTAGACCAAACCATAAGAGAAGAGATAGAAAAAAAAATGAAGACAAGTCGTGACAAATTATTGAGGAAAAGACTTGTGTGTTGTGACGATTAATGAATAAGATAAAAACTAAACAATAAAGAAATATTATTCAAGTTTGTTGACTGCATCATCAAAACTATTTAGAAGTCAAGAGATAATTAATAATTCAAAGATGCTATTCAATTTAATAAAATTTTTCAAAATTAATTATCTCATTAAAAATATTCATTCGAATAGAATTCTAAAAAACTGAACTAATTAGTTTCGAATCAATGCTTTGTTCAATATGAAATTCGATTGCATGAGAAAGTATCTAAGATGGTATTTCATAGATAAAATGTCTATTCTAGAAATCTAGTTACTGATCTTCTTATATATAATATCAGATTATTTGACTTGAAATATATTAAAATTTCATTGGACTGCTAAATCCAACGAAACGAATGTCTTATAAGAATGTCAAACATTTTTAGCTCAATACAAGTTCATATGTTCTGCACTTTACATTAGACATGTTCAAAGAGTATAATTTTATTTCAATTTCAGAAATTAATTTTCTCAATGTTAATTCTGACAAAAAGATGTACTTTTTATAAGTTAAAAACAGTAATTTTCTTTTTCTTTTTTATTGAAACTTGAAGATTGATGTTGATCGTTGAATGAAATGTTCAAACGAAGAAGAACGTAAAATTAAATTTTGATTTTTTGAAGTCAATCAAGGAATTCAATTATTCTTAATTAATTGAATGCTTTTTTTCTTGACATAGAAATAACATATTCTTAACAGTAACGAAGACAAAAGTATTGTAATAAAGATCTGTAACAAATTCATTAGTAAGATAAAAATTCAGTAAATATAATCAGATGTGAATATTTATTTTTTTCTTGTAGAACTTATTATGAACATATGTTGTAAAATTACAAATATGCTTCTATTTGACTCTTTTCTCTTGCTATACTAATAGTACAAATTGTTCATTCACATAAAATATCATAAATACGTCCAACACAGTTCTAAAGTCAAGTTTTCTAACAAAATTGTACTCTCTATATAATCTTATAGTCATATTACAAGATAAATTACTAAACTGGTCATAGTAATGGACGCGATCTCTATGTTTTTCAACTTAAAATAAAAGATTAATAGGATAGATGATAATGTTAATTCACTTGAGAAAGATTTTATGAGAAAAATGTAATCAGTTCACGAAAGCCATCAATATGATTAGATACGAATTTCAAATGTATAATATTATTGATAATGAAGATTAAATGAATACACTCAAAATTGGATCTAAGAAAATTGCTCATTCAAAAATTTGTGCCATAATTATCAAAATAAAAATCGAATATATTATATTATCCGTTTTCCAAGACAACATAGAGTGCCTAACCCTAATTCGATCACATAATTTTATCTTTTAAAAAAAAAAACATCATAACTTCTTTTCACAACGCCCATTCGAGCTAATTTTTAGTTTTCGGGATAGAGTAAACATTTCTCTATTATTTCTAGGGGTGGGATATTTACTTTACTTTTTAGTTACTTTACCAAAGTAAAGTAACTAAAATAGTTACTTAGTTACTAGTAAATAGTAACTACATATTTACTTAGTTACTAGTAAAGAGTAACTACATAGTTACTTAGTTACTAGTAACTAAGTAACTACATATTTACTTAGTTACTAGTAACTAGTAACTACATAGTTACTCAGTTACCGGTAACTAAGTAACTACAGTAGTTACTTAGTTACTTGTAAATAGTAACTGCAGTAGTTAATTTATTGAGATGCACCAGTTCTAATTCATAGAATAGGTCGGCATCGGTTAGAATCGCAATTGCAATTAATTAGAATCAGCAGTGATTACGAGTAGGCATATCACAATTCCTATCCATTATTAAGCTATTGACATTGAAGAATGTCATTTTGCTATAATTCTAAGCTTTTTGTTAAAGAAGAATTTTTCAGACAATAACAATTTGTGGTAAAATTTGACCAAAGATAATCGAAGTTGAGAAATCCAAACGTACAGTCAGATTTACAAAATTCGTTACCTGATTTTCTTAACTAAGGAATGGTTATTCAAAAAATTAACGATTTATATAAGGCTTTATCGAAGG
>CAJNOL010002367.1:0-10695 GCA_905250125.1 Rotaria sordida | reverse complement strand
CCGTAGTTGTTGGTTTCAGAGATCGATATATTGAATGGACAGAGAAAAAGGAAAAAAAATTTTATCGAATGCATTGTATATTGACATGATACTCGATTCCTGTTTTAAAATATTTCATTGAACATAGATTGCTCGATCCAGACGTATTTCAAACAAAGCAAAAGAATCATCTACTAATATTACTTCTCAATCGACTATCGATAATACTGTTGCAACACAACAAAAACCTTCTGTTCATTCCCATCAGCAAGAGTTGTTACAATTAGACGATTCTACGAATGATCAACAATGGCATAGAGTTAGTTCTAATAAAGGACAACGCAGCAAAGGAACTACAATTCGACGGGAGACGGTTGATGAAAGTCAATCAACTAATAAAATGATCAAAGTATCATCAACTAATTCTGGTAAATATTTCTGTTCGTATATGAATAATATGTGTTATGTGAACAGAGTTGTCATTAAATTTTCTTTGTCTTGCTTTGTTTGATGTTGTTTTGCATCGGCTTATTTTATAGAAAATCCAAGGACACTATCATCATCATCATCATCACATAAACACAATTCTGTTTCACATGAAACAACACAGTCGCATTATCATCCATCACGACACCGTTCTGCTCGTGATCCATCGACCACACCAGTTCCTATTTTAACAGAAAAAAAAAGTTTACCGCTTGATACATCTTTAATTGCTACTAATCGAGAACTGACATTACGTCAGTTAACGGAACACTTATGGACAACTCGACTACCGTCATCAAGGACGGCATGTTCGATGTCTATACGTTCACGTTGTTCATCAGCACCAACATTTGAATGTGGTGGTGTTCAGAATAAAGCAACAAAAACTGGTCGGAATGATAGTGAAAAAGTAGAAAATATCGATTGGGATGAACCAGATATGGCTGATGAGGGTAATTCTAGCTGCTTTTATCCCTGCTATTTTATTATTAATAACGCTTGGTTTGGTAACTGATATATAGTCAATTTTAAAGTATATATGCTACTGATTATATATATATTAACATAAACGCTGTCTGTTCTGTCCTATATCTCGAGAAATGAAAAACATAGAAACAAAAGTGATGAAACGAACATAAATATTGATGTAATTATTTCAATTTTATTAATTCAAAACGAATATTTTCATCAATTTGATTCCATGATTTTGATGAAATATTAAGGTTATTACATTTGCTTGATTGAAACATCCGTTTTAATCAAAGACATTGATATACATCAATTTTAATGTCTATTTCATCATCTGAAATGACTTTTTTTTCGTATTTTTAATATAAAATTCATAAAAACCATAATTTTTTTCTTTGCTTTCTTAACTCTATGTATGCCTTTCAATAGTAGATTAATTATAGCAGATAGGAAGGACGAAATTGTTTTTTTTCTTTCCATTTTTTTTTGATTCTGTATTGGCGTTGATTCAAAAACAGAGACTGTGTTGATTGGTACATGGATGTTTTTTTTTGTTTTCATTTGTTTTTCTTTGCGTTCTCTATTTGTAATTACCCAATATGATAGTATAAAACGCAATGTTTTATCCGAGAAAATACTGAGATCATCCAGAGAATCGAAGGAAGTAACATAAATTAATTAATCGGTTATACTTAATAAATTTTTTAAAATTTAATTCTTCTCTGCTATTTAACATTTTTAAACGTATATTTAATTTTAAAAAAATCTACTATTTAACATGCTTAACTTAATGTCTTTTTCACCATCGAGTGAGTTAAGATTTTGAATAAAATCATTTAATTGATTATCTATTTAAGATTTTGGTCGATATGCTTCACAAACAGAATATTCTATCGATGAATTAAATAATATTAATGAACGTACACAAACACAACGAAATCTAACAACTAATAATATTCCATCACTTATGTCATTATCAATAGCACCACCAATCATAACGAAAAATATTCAAGATAAATCAATAACATCTTCATCTGTCATCAAAGAAAAGTATGATTTGAAAAAAACTTTTCAAATATTATTCTTGAACGAATAAATATCAGTTAAAAACTTGTATGATGAAAGAATATTTTCATCTGTTGAACATTATTCGACATCATATTTTAGTAAGAAGTACGTTTTAAAGTGCTGTGAAATACTTATAAAATTATCCTCTTTGCTTTATAGTAACAATAAAGAGAAAATATTATTTTAATAAAAAGAATCTTTCGAAATCAAAACTGCAAGTTTTTCATATTAAGATAATTCAAGTTTCGGTTCATGTGAACAAACTCGTCGAGTTCTATGGAATTTCAACAATTTACCCGATGTTTGTTAGAATCTTTACAATAAAAAAAAGAAGATTGTTGAAATTCTGATTTACCAATGAGTCATAGTAGAATGAAGTTATCTATGAGATAAGATTATGTGCAAGGTGAAAGTCGTACGTAATCTATCGGATTCGCTGATTAGTATGCTCACACATATAGACTTGACTAAGAATCAGAATTAACATAAAAAAATGCGACTTAGATAACGAAAAAGTGTCAATTAGACAGTAATAGAACGAGTCTTCTTGACATTTAAGAGAATTTTTTTTTTACTATAATCTTATTTTTATCAATGCACTGACTGTTGCCTCTTAAACTCATATAATCTATTGTGAAGCTAGATTTAACTAATTCAATGTCAAGATCAGGTTCGGATCTAAATATATAGTGTAGAAATCTCTTTGAGAATCTATACTTGTGTATCTTCCAAACACTTAGCAATAGAAAAATATTTATTCGATTTCTATAAAAAATAATTTTTCTTGAATTTTAGTATTGAACCATTACCATTTCCACAACATGGATTAGGTCCAATTCAACGACCAAATAAACTCCCATGTCCATCAACTATACAATCATCATCATTTCTTAGTGATTCTATTCAATCACCAAGTACACCTGATGTACTCGTTCAAATAAATCATCTTCTTGATCATTCAAATAGTATAACAACAATGGCATCAACACCAAATGTTCCTATTCTAACAGATTCATCAACAATGATCAATGAAATTTCAACACCAAATGTTTCATGGACACCATTTTCACCAACAGAATGGTCATCAAAATATGATTCATCATGGCCAACAACAAATCTTCAAAGTCCAAATATTTCTTTAATAAAACAAATACAAAATCCATTTTTACAACAACAAATATCAAATGAAGAATCATCGGTTTGGTCATCTGCATTAGAAACAGCAACACCAAATTCGGTACCATCAAGTGCACATAGACAACCTGCTTCGGAATGGCATGAACTTTTTTCATCGAATGTTTCTTCATCAACTCAAATAACAAAATCAACAAATAATTCTTGGTTAAAATTTTTCCCAGTATCTGATCCATCTCCAGTCGATAGTATAACATCAAATAGACAAGAAAATGAAACAAATAATCCAGTAAGTTTATTTATTTTGAATATCAATCAATATATGAATCATTCTAGTTTTGGAATCTAATCAATTCAAATGAAACACAACAAAATTCATCAGCATCATGGTGGCCTAAAACATCATCCTATGAAAATGATAATGATAATGATCAATCTCGATGGGATTTTGCTCGTTAAATATGTTTGTTTGTTTGTTTTTCATATTCTAACATTCATAAAAGAAAAAAAAGCTGTTAATCAAGACGAATTGTTTCTAACCGATTTTTTTAAAGCTTCCATTTACTAATTATGAATTTTCTTTGCTCATAAAATTGTTATGGAACAATAAAAGATGCGCACTTATTGTCAACAGAAATAAAATAAAATACAAAAAAAATAAATATTTTATTCTAGAAAAATGCCATCAACACATATTGAACGTTATATACGTTCTATATTTGTGCAAAATATACCAGCTGGTATAACAGAAGATCTTTTTCGGCAAATGTTGAGTCAATTTGGAGCTTTAATTCATTTTCATATGTTTCTTGATCCAAATGCAGCAAATAATACAAATGAACAAAATATACAAACACCAAGAAGTTATGCTTTTGCTGAAGTAAGTTTTAGCAATTTTTTTATATTATTCATGATTACAGACGGATATACAATCTTGATAAGAGAGAAAAAGATAATCATTGTCATACAAAAAAATTCTTATCTGACACTTATTTAGAATGGTTTCAATTCAGTTTTACTGAAGAAGATCAAAAAGATTTTCAATCGTTATTGTATATGAGTCGAGAAGATAATAAGGAATTACTGGAATTTATTATATTTATTATTTGATCATTTTTAAGATATTTCAGTGTTCTATCTGGATTTTCTCTTACTGAAGAATGATTCAAAACTTCACACAAACAAGTATCTATTGTTAGAAGCACAGGATTATAGCACTTAGTACAATAACCGCAGATTTTGGGAGAATCAATACGATCTTCGGTGAAGTGTTGCCCTGTCGGTCCTCACACCGGATAAAGCAATGAGATATTGTTAGTGTAAAGTGTCCCGAAAACATGGCTTCGAAAATCTCTTACTGTTGTTCTAGTGTGAAACAATAAATTTTTTCATCAGAATACAAAATATGCCTATCTCTAATCAATATTTCTTTCGTTATATATATTTCTAGTTTGCATCGAATGAAATTGCACAAAAGGTTATTAATAAATTAAATGGACTTGATTTGGGTGGTTTTCGACTTGTTGTTGATTTACTTTCTAATCAAGCTGAACCAATTATAAATTTATTTGAACAATTTTGTTCTACAAAAACAACAGTTACATCGTCAAATAAAAATGATCCTCGTCTTGCTAATACAATAATATCACAAAGTTCTCAACCACCATCAGCACAGTTATCCTCAACAACAACGACTGAATCAGCAAATATGAGTGCTACTATGAATGCAACAAACAATACTACTACTACTAATAATAATAATAATAATAAAGAAGAACGTGAATCAATTTCAAATGCTGTTGCGTCATTACCACCAGCTCAAGTTAGTTATTAAAGTACATTAAATAATTTATTTATAAAATTTTTTTTCTTGTTAAATAGATGTTTGAATTAATGAAACAAATGAAACAATGTATTGAAGCAAATCCAAATGAAGCTAAAACACTTTTATCAACAAATCCTCAATTAGCATATGCTCTTTTACAAGCACAAGTTGTTATGAGAATAGTCGATCCTCAAGTAGCAATGGTATTACTTAATCGTACTGATAAAGATGTTATACCAGCTCCTACTGATGTTAAAAAACCACCAACAACAACAGCACAACCAACAGCAGCAGCTACTGCTCCACTTCCACTTCCAGTTACAGCTAATCCAACTGCTCCATTTCCTTTTCCAGTCATACCTGGTGCTCCATTTTCAATGCCTATGATGGCTCCTAATGCTGCTACTGCTCAACAAGCTGCAGCTACTGCTCTTTTTCAAGCAGCTCTTCTTTCAGGTGCTGGAATGTTTCCTGGTTCATTAATACCACCACCTATGCAACATGCTGCACCATTTCCACCTGTTCAACCATCATTTCCACCTCAAATAAATCCTTTAGCACCACCAATACGTACACCAAATCTTGATGAGAATGCTGCGTTACTTTTATTACAATTAGATGATGCTCAATTAGCACAATTACCACCAGCACAGAGTATGCAAATTCGATCATTACGTGAACAAATTGCTAAAACTGGTTTATTACCTAAAATGTAGTTCATACTTTTCTTTTTGGTGTTCTTCTTTTTTGTTTGTTCTCATAGAAATAAAGAAAAGTCGTAAAATTAAAACATATTTTCATTGATGAAGAATAGACTTTATTGATAGTTGAATATTCAACTTTCATGAGAGTATATTCGACATTCTATCAAATCATTAATGATCAAAGTAGAATGACATAAATTCAAAGATTTGCTAGAAATTCAAGTTATCTCAAACGTAGCTTTTCATTTCGATAACTCTGTTCAATACTTTTTTTTTGAAAATCAACAAAGCAAGTATCTGGTATTGAACAATTTTGCAGGAATGAATTAATGACATTTCTATTAAATCAAACGGATGTTATTGGTCAGTCAAATATATTTAACATGTATTCGTACAATCGTTTTTTGTGTGTTATTAAAGTACCTAACTCTAATTCGATCACAAAATTTTATCTTTCAAAAAAAAAACTTCATAACTTCTTTTCACAACGTCTGTTCGAACTAGTTTGTAGTTTCAGGGATAAAGTAAACATTTCTCTATCTTTTCATCGATTATTTATTTTAAATTAATTAGTCCTTAATGAGCAATAACCGTTACAAAAATTGATGAAATAATTAGGGGTGGGACTTTACCTTTACTTTACTAGTAACTAAGTAACTACCATAGTTACTTATTTACCAGTAACTAGTAACTACATAGTTACTTAGTTACTAGTAAATAGTAACTACATAGTTACTTAGTTACTAGTAAATAGTAACTACATAGTTACTTAGTTACCAGTAACTAAGTAACTACATATTTACTTAGTTACTGGTAACTAAGTAACTACATAGTTACTTAGTTACTAGTAACTAGTAACTACCCATGTAAAAAAAGGTAGGCAAAAACCAACTATTTAGTACCTTCAAAAGTAGATTTTAAATAAGAAAAAGTACTTGTAAGTGAACCTTTTTAAATACTTTTCATACTTTTTGACCAAAAAATACTATTGAAAGTGTGAAAAAGTGATGGAATTCACTTAGAAAAATGAAAAAAAGTAATAACACTTAATTTATTTTTTTGTGTTGATAATAGAAGTACTCAAAAGTATTTTCTTAAATAAAATATACTATAAAATACTATTAATATTAGTACAGAAAAATAAACTAATTTTTATTACTTTTTTTACTTTTCTAAGTGACTTCTGTCACTTTTTCACACTTCCAATAGTACTTTTTAGTCAAAAAGTATGAAGAGTACTAAAAAAGGTTCACTTACAAATACTTTTTCCTGTTTAAAATCTACTTTTGAAAGTACTTAATAGTTGGCTTTTGCCTACTTTTTTTTACATGGGTACTAACTACTATAGCTACTTAGTTAATAGTAACTAGTAACTGCTATAGTTACTTTTCTCAAGTAACTACTCGAGTTACTTAGTTACTAGTAACTACTTCAATATTACTTTTTAGTAAGTAAATGAATATGGCATTTATGTATTCATTGATTTTAGTTTCACCCGTCTGATAGTGTTCATATAATAATTAATGAAGTGACTTTAACGATAAATAAAAAGAGGGGTAAGATGACAGACTAGAGGAGTAGCTTACTGCCACCCTCGGTAATGATGTTTATTAGCTACTTTACATCTCTAGAATGTGTCTATTGCACATTCAACACACGCTTATACATGATAGAGAAACAAAGAGAGAGACGTCACTGAGAGAACAATAGAGAGAGAAAGAAGAAAGAGGAAGAGCGGCGAGCCGTGACGCATATATCGGCACAGTGACATACGTTGAATTCCATCAATGTGCACTGAAAAAAGGGTACACTACTGAACCTTCGAAGTCCCGTAGAATTTCACCAAATCTGGCTTGGTATCATGCGACTTTGCAGAACTTTCAAGAGGTTTCGGAATGAACTAAGTTTCATGAAAACCTTAAAAGAGTATTTTTCTTGTCAAGGGTTTCGTATATAGTATTCACTAAACGTAATTTGGTCAAGAGTTTTCATGAAAAACTTTAAAAAGTTTATCGGTGGGCCACCATGATGACAAGGTATGGCGGTTGCCATACCAAAAATTTTTATTCCTTATACACTTTCCTGTACGTCCGTTCTTTTCGATCCAACCTTTAATCGAGAGCCAGGAAAAAGAAAAACTAAGTCCAGAAGTGACTTTTGCTCTTGCATAGAAGCATCTTCAGATACGGTTGTTTTACCTATTTTTTTCTAGAGCTGAGGTGAACATTGATTATTTATTTGTCCATTTTTGGTTTTTATGGAATTTAAAAGCGTCTGTGAGATAGTTTTTTAATTAAGAAAAGAAAGATTAGGTAAAGCCTTATGTTTTCAAGCATATTTGATTCATACTCTATTTTTTGAATATTATGCTTTCCTATTGGTTTCAAAATCAGAAAGAACAAGGTCCATGCAGACTCTATCGGCGGGTCCCCAGCATGGTAGGGTGTGGCAGTTGCCATAGCAAAAGTATTCAAAATGAACGATAGTTTGACAAAAATTGATCCCTAACACGATTTTCCCCAGCTATTATCACACCAAATATTTTGCTGCTGGTTCGCCAATGAAAAAGTTGTTACTATTGATAAGGTTTCGCGAAACATCAATAGTAATCATATAATGGTCAAGACGTTTCTCATGAAATCCAACTTCTTTCTTCGATCAACTATAGCCCGAGGACATGTTCAGCAACAGCATCTTCGACGTACCACACTTCACTCTTCAACTCACTCATTTACAGCATCACGAAAATCGTCCACCAGAATCAAAGGACACCGTTCAACTTTCGTATTTCTTAGTACAAAACTTTAGTGTTATGCTTTCGAACGAAATTTTATGCACAGATGAAACAGATTATACAACGCGGTAAGGTACTAAAAATAGTAAAAGACAGCTTGAAGATACAAACAAGACTTCAAATTAAGGAGTAACACATTTACCATGAACATACAGTTTCAAGTTTATTTGTAAAGTATGAAGAATCGAGGTCAGCAGTTAGACATTAAAATACGAGATTCAGGATTGCTTTAAGGAGTACAATATAGATATGCAGTGTTAATAATGGTCATAAAAAATAAAACATAACGAAGTGCTTTAGGATAAATAAAATAGTTTAGATTCTTAAATAACGGGTTGTGCACACAATTATTGCTCTGTACACAAAAACAGGCGTTGAGGAGATGTGTAAAGATTTGGATTTTGCAATAAACTGCTCAATGTAAAAATAAGGGCTTAGAGACGTAGATATTTTGGCCTACGCATGGTCTGAAGGAATAAGATACATATATGAAACTTTCAATACTGAAATAATAAGTTTGATATAAAAAGCAGTGGTGAACGATTGATTTAGCAATTTAAAGTTAGCAGTGAAGGTTAAGTATGGATTTAAAGGTGCAGATTTAGACATTTAAGGAGAGATTTTCGGATTTAGATTCAACATTAGGGATGAGCAATCGATTTGAGGATATAGATTTAGCAACGAGGAGAGCAAAACAATTTAGGAAAAGACTGCTGCGGAAGGATTAAGAGAATTAGGTTTAGGAGTAAGGGTTAAGAATACATAAATGGAAGGGAATAAATTCAGAAAAAGAAGGTTCAAAAATGAGTAAGGGAGTTAAATCTACAGGGGAAAAAATGGTATGAACATTAAACCAAACAGGTTTCGTACTTGCTGCGGGACTAAAAAATATTTTCGCACATAGTATGAAACCCAAAAAAGTTTTCGATTTTTGAAACGAATTCTGAACTTTTTTTGAATTTCGTAGAAGATCGACGGTGCCTCTGAAAAAGATTCCTAGACCGCTGAAAATCATTTTGAAGGTAACTTGGGTTCATACAAAGCCTTTTTAAAGGTTTTGATTTTTGAAATAGAATGGGCCGACAAGGCACCTATTTTTTTCCAGTGTACAAATAGGAGTGAAGGACCAATTCCAGGGGAAGATTTCGGAATCAATGATTAACGGATAGATTTGCATGTGTAAATGTATTAGTAGAACACTGAGTCTAGTACGAGAACCGTGCTGCAGAACCTTTTTATATGAAATACAAGAAGAAGAATCTGTACGGAACCTTGTTTGTACGAAATCTGACAGGAACTTCGGCTTTGTTTCAAGAACCGAAACCCTTGCACGGTTTTGCGTGTTACCTTATGTTATTTTCAGTGTAGATGGCTTATTAAAGTCAGATCGATCAGCTCTCATTAGAGATCGCTTCAAATAGTTTCTTAGATCAAAACTATTACCGAATTCTTATACCTTTGCTGCATACTACATTTAATATTTGATATAAACTATAGGAATAGGTTGGCATTGGTTGGAATAGGTTAGCAGTTAGTCAGATATTGGTCTAGAATTGATCAGGATTGGTATTGATTAGGGGTGAGCCTGTCACTATTCTAATCCATTACTAAGCCACTTACATTGAGGGGTGTTCATTTTGCTATAGCGTTAGGCTTTTCGCTAAAGAATGGTTTTTGTTGAGAAAAGAATAACTTTCTATAAAGCTTAACCGAATGTGACAATGCAGGTTAGGCTTGCCTAATATTTTGTCTCTCTCACGCACTTTGTCCTTATGATGCACTTTATTGTTGCTCTAAACTTTGTTCTTATCCTATAGTATATTATTCACACCGTTATATTGTGATACTTGCTTAGTTTTGATGCATAAGCACATAAAACGTAGAAACATTTGTATGAAAATGAGGTTTATGATACCAATAAGTCGAATAAAGTGTAATTTCACTTCCACTAACCCTTCTTCTGTCTAGAAAACGTCATACCGAAGGTAACTGCAGTCGAAAAATCTGAATCGGCAATCAGATTTTCAAAATTCTAAACTAAATTTTTTCCAGCAAGGAAGAGTTTTTAAGAAAATTATCAGTTTTTATGAAGTTGAAGCATTGGTAAATGGCACAAGTTTATCTGACCAGGAAACAAACTTCAAAATTGTGAGAATCGGATTGCAGATTGCGATTTCTGCACCCTGATAACCTTCGATAAAGCCTTATATAAATCGTTAATTTTTTGAATAACCATT
>CAJNOL010002366.1:19741-40111 GCA_905250125.1 Rotaria sordida | reverse complement strand
CTAATATCGCTTTATTTGCCATATCTTAATGACCTTTGTTAAAATAACATTTTAATTTCGATAATTACCGATTCAACTCAAGTAGGAAAGCCTAGGCATCGCTGGAGTATCGATAAACCCAGATTGCTTCTCAACTAAAACAAACTATAAACGAAAGTTACTAAGAAATGGCAAATAGAGTGATATTAGGAAAAACTATAAAATAACTATTTTTGGAAAGTACTCATCATTTTTTCAAGTGAAACCATTTCGATTTGAAGTACGGCGAACGGTATTTAACCAAGATAAAACAGGCCACTTTGTAGAGAATTTCACGATGCATCTTTCTATGATAAAATCATGGCTTGTGGATCAAAGAAAAACAGAGTTAGAGATAAAATACTGAGGGGATCATTTATTCTGCCGCACCCGTTATTATAATTTAGATGTACGCAATTTTTAATTATTTGAAAAGTAATAAATTTTAATAAAAGCAGCTTTTTTTCCTAATCTAATATTGGATGATTTGTTATTCTAAAACGTCATTTTCATTTTTGATGTTGTCATTGCATATTTTTATATTTGTTAATTTTAAATAAATTGAAAGAATTCAATATCTACTGTAGCATAAAAAATATATATTGAATATTTTGATAATCATTTCTGTCGGTAATCTTATTCTATCAAAAGTTAAATTCATTCCTTCAATGAGCTTTGTTTAGAAGAAAATATTTTTTAAATAATTACAATAGTAACAAATTGTTTTCTAGTATTTTTATGTGATATGGTACAATTATTGACATTAGTTTTTTTTTTTGATGATAATTCTTCTGGAGCTAGACAAAGAAATGGTTTTATGAAAGTGCATCTGTTTTTGTTTTGGATATATAGAAAACAAAAACTATGATCCAGTTGTCTTTTAGAGTACTATTATATATATATGTATTACGTGATTGAAACAGGGTCATGAGATCAGCTAGCGTTGTCAAACATGGAACGAAGACTTTGATAAGGACTGTTAATGTCAAAGAAAAAAAGTTATTCGTCTTAATAATCAGAGTTGAACATGGTTCAAGGTTTTCAAGAATTCACACTGAACCAAAAAAGAAATTTTTTGAAATTCCATTATCAATAACAAAAAATTGACGCAGTTTTCATCATAATTTGTTCGTTCTATTTCAAACAATTGTTATCTTAATTCGTATCGATATGATAGATGACTCCAAATCAAATGGCTTCTCTATATTCAAAGGATGTGAATGTGAAGTGCTTTGAATAGAATTGAAGAGTCTTTCTTAGTGTTTTTATTTAATTAAAAACGATAACTTCCATGAATATATATATATATATATGGGCGTGGCCAGTTGACATGATACTCCAATTTGCTTTCTTTCTATTATCAGTTAATAACCTAATCATATTTGGGTCAAATTATCACTCTCATCCCTAAACTACTAAATTTAAAATATTAGTTGCTGATCGCTGTCTTATATGGAACTATTCAATCCCTTAAAAAACGATAAGACACAATTTCAGGAACTGAATAGTTTCATATAAGACAGCGATCAGCAGCTAATATTTTAAATTTAGTAGTTTAGCGATGAGGATGATAGTTTGACCCAAATATGATTAGGTTATTAACTGATAATAGAAAGAAAGCAAATTGGGGTATCATGTCAACTGGCTACGCTCATATGAAAAATCTCTCGTAGACTAAAGCAGTTTTGTATAATAATTGGTATTCAGGTTAATGATCTCTCTGCTATTTCTGTGTTTCGAAGAGAATGCTTAATTTTTACTACAAATGCTCTATTTTTCGTTTGCAGTGTTGCTATTCACTCATAATTTGTCATTTCTTCAAATTCGTTTTTTTCTTAATTTAGCACTCTTATTATTATAATCATCGGATTAACTGATAAAGAAATCTGTTTTACATATTCATGATATCAACAGCAGATGTGGTGTACCATCATATATATATATAAATCAACTCACCGATAATGATATTAATTATTTTTCAAAATTAACATTTTATCAATTTTGAAAAAAAAACATGTCGACAACTGAACATCTGCTATTTTTCATTACGAAGTATCTGTTGTGAGAAGGACAAGTAGGAGTCGAAGAACTTCGAATTAAAACTGACATTCACTATTTTCTTAAAAAAATACACGCAAGTTCTACAAAGAAGTTTACAATAATTAAGACAATGAAAAACATGATTAGATATCATATACATTTGTAATTGATAGAAAATAAAAAAAATATGCAAATATAATAATTTATTTTTAAAATATGAATAGAAAAAAATAGCTCCACTAAATACTAAGAAATTCTACATTGAATACAAATTTAGACATCAGTTGTCCGTTGACACACGCGTGAAAGACGACACCTACATATATATCAAAGAAATTAATCAATGTTTGAACGTTTTTTTTTTGAGTTCATTCATCAAAATCTAATTGGTTAATGTATGCAGTAATGATTAGAAGATGATATGAAATGTTAATATCTGAATTAGTTAATAAGTTAAGATTAATAATAAATAGTTAGTAAGAAATGTAGTTATATATGGGTACCGGAAACTAGTTCATTGTGTAGCAATCATCCATAAAGAACATGAAGATGAACGAACGATTATGAATTGGGAAGTTCCGTTAAAAGTGGACAGAGGGAAGAGCGTCATCTTATTATTTTTTCTATTATCGACTCATTAAAATATAGCATATTTAGTATGTATAGTGTTTTGATTAATTAACTGTTATTTTATCACGAAGAAGCAGTAAATTAGAACAAACACACTTTTCTGAAAGTTTTGTTTTCTATAGTGGAAGTTAGAATCCATCAGATTGGTTTCGAATCCGAAAGCTAGGATTCTAATTGTTTGCAAAATATGTAGGTGACACTAATTACAAAAAGGCAAAAAAAAAGACAACAAGCATCTCAAATCTTCGACGCGACTATAGAATTCTGACTAGAAAATTTCCCAAAGAATACTAAAGAAAACGGTTTCATTGTGTTCGATGAAGCTAAGCAAATCTGAACAAGAAAGAAGGACACTAAAAAAATGCGATTGCTACTTCGACGTTCTTTAGGAAAGATTTCTCAAGTAATAATTACTCTTTAATAAGACTGTAAATCACATTCAATAATCTAAAACTTTGATTATATGGACTAGAGTTAAAATATGCTATAGTCATACAGATATTTATAGGATTTAGAAGTGTTACTGAGATAAAGAAAAAATTAACCTTTCATCATTGTTGTTTCTCAATAATTAGAATTTCAATGAATATGATCATCATCAAACAATGATTCTTGTTGATACGTTTGTCGTGATTTATTAATATTTTGGTTCATTTCGCCAACTATTTTAATGTTTTTTTTTTTTTATAAAAAGAAATTATTAGTAAAAGAATAATTATATAATGATAAACATAAATGATCATTCAGGATCTAAAAGATGTCGTTCAGGTAGTTTGATACGTTTATCATTGTTAGTTTTTGAATCATCCATCAAGTGTTCAAGATAATCGCACATAATAGCTTGCTAAATGAAAATTTTTTATATGAAATAAGTGCAAAAAGAAATTCAATTATAACAAATTCATTATTACTTGATTACTAATTAGTCGCATATGGTTTTCAAGTCTTCGTATTCTATTTAAGATATTTTCCTGTAATGATTGACTAAAAATACGCGAACAACATATTGTTTTATGTTTTTTCCGTTTGATATAAAGCATTTAACTTGAATATAATTAGCGAGAGGAATAACTAATGAAACTCTTTCTTTATAAATCGTTCCATACCAAATTTTCATTGATCGACTACAGACGAAACATTTTCGAGAAACTAAACACGGTAATTTTCATGTTTTAGAAGACTATTATATTGAAGAGCATAAAGTTTTGAATAAAAAGAAAGATTATCGCATCTTCGACAACTTCCTCTTAAAAATTTATAAACATTACAAATCGAGATTGATTATCTACAACGAAACAATGCATTGTGCTGGTTTTGTAATGCTTGTCACTTTTTAAGAGAGAGTGGCGGGAAGTGGAACAATATCTCGTTTGCTTCGAGACTTTCTTCTTTTAAAGATGGTATTCTTTAGCATTAATCTTCATAGAGTCTTCGGAGACCTGAAAATGTTGTGTATGATTTTTCATAACTCTTCCTCTAATAATTCTATTTATAAGATTCCGGTATACAATACATTTGATAGGATATTTCACTAACTACTCCAACCGCTATTTAGATTTAAATGGTTCATATCGCAGAAAAAAAGTTGAAAGGAAGTTAATCTGATATTTTTCAGGGGCGTTCTATGAAAGATCTCGATCTAGTGTTTATTTTATATAAGTTTACCACTTACACTCGTTCTTCATCTAGATCAGGTTCATCAAGTAGTTTTCTTTTCTTTCCTGTTTTAAATAATTATAATAAACTTCATCACCATATGCATCTTTAGTTGTTTCAATTTTTGTTAGACTTTTGTCATCAGTGACAATTCTACCAAAAAAATCAACTATTTTATTTAGATAAATAAAATAAAACAAAAAAAAAATGTTTTACTATATTTTGTTCAATTCACATGTTGTCGATGTTTATTTTTTGCATGAATTCTGATTTACAAAATTTAGCTAATGTATATAAAGTTAATCATACACAATAAGACAAAAAAATGAAAGGTGATGGAAACGATGGACGTGATAAATATTCACACACTAATGAATATCGTTGAAATTTCCAAATATGATCTGCATTGCTTTGAAGACGATCGAAAGTATTACTAAATTAAAACAAAACAAGGCTTTAGTTAGATGCAAAAAAATTGTTTCGATACATATTAACTATCTATAGTCCTTTTTTTTCATAACGATTTAAAGTAGATGTTATAAATACTACCTGAACATAGTAATAAGCAGATTGACTAAGAGTATACTAACAATAGTCATATAACCATTTGCTTTAAAATTTTCTGTATAAAGACAAACATTTTATTATTTAATTAGAAATTCTTTATTCTTTTCTTCTTTGTATTTTCATACCTTCGAATGTTTCTAAAGCTTCTATTTCACCAAATATATGTGTCAATAAGCAAGATTTATAATTTTACGTGATAAATGCCAAGTAAATTCTTGAACGCCAAATACTAAACTATAAAATGATACACCAAACGCCAGTATAAATACGAAAGACATTAATATGAAAAATTTCAAATAATGTACCTAACAAAAAAATATATATATTTAGTGGAGTGCAAAAAAAATTGCCGTTGCATATATGCATTTTCTCGAACCATATCTGTGAAGTGTATGAATGGATTCTTCTGAAACTTCCATCGGCAGCCAAGGAGATGCTATAGATTGTGGTGAGAGCGAGACACCTCCAAAATTATGGTTTCATAGGCTGAGAGACATCGTGATTCGATTATCCACCGCTTTTCTGCCACATCGAGCGGTCATCTTACAGTCACGAGACTACAGCAATCACTGAGCTACGAAAATCGTCTTCTTAGGGATGGTCTCTGTCCATAGCATCTAACAAAATGCAAATGAGCTTCAACCACAAGGCATCTTAGAAACAAATGGAATATCATGGTCTGTCGAACTTCCGGCACAAATGGCACTCCCATCCAATTTTTACATTATCTCGATAATGGCTTGTCCAATCGACTTGAAATTTTCAGAGTAGACAGACCACAGCTAGTAGATGAAATTTTGTTCCAAGTGAGTAATTCTCAAGATTCATCTTCAAGGTCAAATAGAAGTCACAAGTTGATAAGGTGGTATTGAGTTTATTTCCTGTCTTAGAAATTCTATCGAGCTCAAACTTCGGCTACAAAATCTTGATCCAAAACGAGATTCATGGCTTCTTTCACTTTTCTTCAAAACACACATTTTAGGCTAGGATACAATTCAGGTACATAGGCAAAACGATCCTAAGTTATTTGAGCGCATCAATGAAAGCATAGTGTTTACTTCTTTTTCGTTTGAGGAGAAAGCGAGCTAGTTATGGATTATTATATTTGGATACTCTATTGTATGTGCGGCTTATATATAAAAACACCTTACGATATTCATCGTGTTTAGTGGGATCATTTTATCAAATACTAACGGCAATTTTTTTTGCACCCCACTGTATATAAGAAAACAACATTTAATAGAAAATAAACTAATACAATTGGTAAAATCTCTGTGAGAATAAAATGTAAAACATGATAGAGCTACTATTGTTGTCAACGCGAAATGGAGATTGATTTTTTCTGACTATCTGAGAAGGAATTTCTTCATCTTTCTTCTACTAAATTCTCTAGAAATATGATAACAAAATAGTTGGTATATTGTAAATAGTTGTTGTTGATAGGCGACTTATCACAATATCTGATTAAACCATGTTACAATCTATGATTAATCTTTGAAAAGTAACTATTAAGGAATTGTGCTAATATCTAACTAGTGTCTCACAAAATCAAGAAGATTACTTAACATTTCATCAATTATAACAAGTTTAGACCCAAGTAGTTTTACAGTAGTAAACATATTCAATGTACATATAAACCAAATAGATAAATCAAATGATAAAACAATCCATGTTGCACAAAAGCATTTCTGATATTGAAATATATCGAAGTACAATACCCACGAAAAATAGAATTATAGCCACAACATCTAATTTATTCCAATATGATTTAAAATAAATTGCAACAGCGTTTCGTGCTGATGGTGCTCGTATTACAAATAACTAAAGAATGTGAATACAGTAAATAGAAACCATAAGATAATAGATTACAAATATATTCAAACAAATTACCTGTCGAAGTTCTTCACAAACTAATGTAATAACCCACATGACAAGTATAATTTCAGTAGAAGACGGATTTTTATGCGATTGTAGTCCATATACAACTGATTTACTAACATTATAGAAAGTTATAGTCGATGTGTAACTTGTAACTGATAGATTACTATCTTTGTCATCGCAACAATCTTTTTTTGCTAAATTACCAGATGGTATACATAAAATTCATTGGAAGATCATAGAGTGGAAAAAAATCACATAAAATCACATAGGAGAATAGTAATAAAAAGATCAAATGAGAGTACTAAAATATAAAATGAATAAGTGTATTAAATAAAATTATATGAAAAAAGAATTAATTCTGAAAATGAAATATACTTTTAGAAAAAATAAAATAAAAAAACGACTATTATCTAATTGAATACTTACTAAATGATAAAGATATTAAACATATGCAGTACGTATAAATGTAATAATGTGGTGAAGATATTCAGAAACTTTTCTTAATTTCCTAGACGAATAAAATAAAATGAATTATTATTTCCTTTGTCCAATTTAAACAAATATATAAATAAATTATATGTAAAATAATCTTAATTAACAAAAAAGCAATCGTTGTTAATTTAAGTCACTATTAGTATTATTGCTAATAACCCTTTCGAGGCGATTCGGTTTTCATAGAAAATAACTTTAACACATTCATCTTCATGTCCATTCACTCTCGATAAATGCACTCGTTGGACTTTTCAGTATATACACCCATTCATTTCTCTTTTTCTTGTTTGTACCATTACACAGCGATCTTGTTCCACGTAGAACTGAATAGTTACTTAAGTTTGCTTTTCTCTTTCTCTCATATGTATTTACACTAGGAACGATATAGAGAAATAAAATATCAATCTGTTTTTGTTTTCTTTTCGAAGCATCATCTTTGATTCTTTCTGTTGTGATCTACATTTCCTATAGGTGCAATTAGAAGACATATTCTTCTTATTTTCATCATTGAGCATTCTCCAATGGAGGAAAACAAGGTATAGATTTATCTGATTAGCTATCAGCATACTATACATGCCTCAGGTGATCCATGAAATGATATTTGGAACGGCAATAGTTAACGCCTACTTGATTTACAAGGAAAATTATGACACAAACCATATGACCATACTACAGTTTTGTGAATCTTGTACGATCGTTACATCTTAGTACGTCATTTGAGATGCTGAAACTTGGTATGAAACAACAATCAACAAGTAATTCGAAGTGTAAATTAGTTGATCATAAGCTTGTAGAAAAAGAAGAATCTGTGCGCAATGTTCGCAGACACTGTAGACTGCTGGGAGAAAGGAAAGGAACCACAATCAAGAGAAAAGAGCTATGCGGCAGCAAAGAAAATAAAAATCTTTTGTTCTGACTGTAATTAATTCTTTTATTTTGATTGTTTTAATAAAAAATATCATGCTATGGTATAAAAGAATCAAAAAACATATCCAGGACAGAGCAGAATTCATATTGTGTTTAACCTCTTGTCTAAGAAAAAAGCAAAAGAAAGTGCTTTTCTATACAGTTTCTCGTTAAACTATAGCGTCGCCCACTGATGGGCGACATCGCCTCGAAAGGGTTAAGATAGAATCTTTAAGATGATATTATTTTACTTGAAACTCATTTTTTGAAAAAAAAGAAAAGATTATTATCTTGTAAACAACTCGATATGCTCTATAGTATGAGTAGATCAAAAACGATTTAAACGAAATATTTCTAAGCCTAGAATATCTACGAGGATTTATTGTAGTTGTTGCTGTATGCGACCATATTACCGACGCTGTATGTATTTATGGCTCCATTAACGTATCGTATTTTTCTATCAGCGAAAGTTTAAATCCAGATGTCAGACATAGTCAGTCATATTGAAATATTAAACTCGTACAGGATTGATCTCTTTAACCAATGAATGTTTATTTGCTTATATTGTACTTACTTAATACCAATATTTCATTACTTTTGAAATTATTTCTAGAAATGATTGACTATCAAACATATCCGCGTGTAACTGGTTCTCTTCGTGCACATTCTAATATTGCCGAACGATTACATTATCGAGGTGATATTGATGAATTACAACGACGTCGACAACAATCATTAAAAATTGAATCAACAATAACATTAACTTGGAATGAACTTCAACAATTATTTTTAAAACATAGTTTAAATTCAACAATTGAATCACAAATTAAACAATTACGAAAATATGCTATTGAATTTGGTTAGTTGAATATATTCTTTTTTATAAAAACTAACCTTTAATTTTTTCTTTATAATTTAAATTCAGCTGGTTCAGAATCAGATTCATCATCAATTGATTCTGTTTGTATTTATCTCTTTGAACTATTTCGTAATATAAATCAAATTCAAGTTTCACATTTAAAAGAATTAAAATTAAGATTTCCAACTTATACTCAACAATTAGTTACACAAACATTTGATTTAATACGTTCATTAATAAATTCTCTTAAACCAACTTTTATTGAAGAATATTTATCACGTACTATATCAAAATCATCATCATCATCATCAAAACCATTATTTGGTGAAACAACTGTCTTTCATCCTATTTCATTATCAATCAATGAACCAATACCATGGTTAGAGCGTTTATCTTATGATATAGCATATCAAGAACAAGAAAATATTAATAATGAAGAAATAACTAATGATATTTTACCTGGTATTGCACCTTCAACATCATCATCATCATCATTATCATCATCTATTTATACTAAAAAATGGCTTGAAGATCGTTTACGTACTGTTTTAAAATCTCGTGATGATAGAGGTGATTTAGGTCAACAAGAATTTTGTAATTTAGTTTTTGAAAATCTTGTTTCAAATCAAACAGATGATGAAATTCAACATTCATTATGTGATATAATTGGTTATGATCATTTAGAATTAATTAGTGAATTAATACAAAATCGTCAAATAATAATTGAAGGAATATTAAATAGTGCTAAAGCTCGTCCACGTGAAATTATTCGAGCACCAGAACTTATTCAACGTCAAACACAACCAATACATGGTCCAACTATTATTGTACAAAGTGAACAAGAAAAACGTTTAGAAAAACAATTAAGAAAACAAGATCGAAAACAACAACAACAACAACAACAATCAAATGATTTTGAAGATGAATTTTCTAATCCAGAATTATTAAGATATGAACGTGAACGACAATTACTTTTAGCAACAGAAAAACGTTATGAAAAATTATCAAATATATCTCAAACAAATTTTTCACAAACAAATATTAAATATCCATTTGTATTTGATCAATTACAAGAAATAAAACAAAAAACAGCATATATTGGTGGAAGAAATCTTCTTTTACCAGAAAATATTGAACGAAAATCAGCAACAACATATGATCTTGTTCATATTCCACATGGTGAACAAATTAAATTAGCTAATTTAGGAAAAAATATTTGTCCAGAACTTATTCGTTATGAAGATTTAGAACCATTAGGACAAATTTTATTTAAAGATAGTGTTAAAACACTTAATTTAGTTCAATCAATTGTATACAAAACAGCAGCTTTTTCAAATGAAAATATTCTTATCTCTGCTCCGTAGGTATCAAATTTACATTAGAGAAATCTTCAAATTGATAAATCGCTTTTGAGTCTAGACTATGTGCATTATAAGTTATGAATACTCTGAAAAGAATTCGTACCATTAGTTTATTGTTGTGGAGATTCTACACTTTTAAGAAATGAATCTCGTAATAACAGTTTTCGAATTAACGGAGAGTAGCTTTCTGTGAAAGTGATTTCAGATTACTTTTGTAAAGAACTTTTTTTTTTCTTGTTGAATAACTAAAATATGTTTAGTGATTAAAGGAAAAGACAAAAGAACTATAGCAAAAATATCGAAAAATTTGTCTTAGAGATTAAAGATATATATCCGCAAAATCAGACAGAATAGGACACTTGCACCTTTCATTTGAGACTGATTCTCTATAAGAGTGAACTTTTTGAATAAATTCTTTTGGTATAGGCTTATGTGAAAATGTTTGGTCTTTCACATGGTTATTAAATAAAATTAATTAGCGAATATCTCGCTAACCATATGAGAAAAAAATCTGAAAACTTCAGGATAGGGTCTAGGGCACAAGCTGCACCTATGGTAAGATTTTCAGCAAGATTGGACTCCGGAAAGTTTCTTCCGAAAAACCGGTTTTTCAGAGACCCTGAAAAGTGAAGAAGCGAAAACTTTTCTCTTATCATCATCTAGGGATTCTGAGTAATGATTTGTAACGTTTGAAGTCGATTTTGAACTTTTCAGTTGGTTACAAGAGTATCATCTCGATTATGTAGTCGTACTGTGTCACGTCGCTAACGACAAATAAATCGGTTTTTTTGAAAAATCTAGACATACTCAGAAAAATTTTGGATATAGACTTTATAGCCTTAGAAGTGGTCTACGAAATGCCCTATTTAGTTTTCTAAAATTTTGCATGAATGGGGAGTTATTAAAAACTAAAATACAATAAGTGGAAATCGATGTCCTTTTTTGTGTCACGTCGCTAACGGTAGTTTTTTACCAGTAACTCCTGTAAACAAAGGTCCATAGCGCTAATTTTTTTAGGGTATCTAGAGTAACTTAATGTCCATACAACATATAAAAAATCAGATTTAAGAGAGCTCATTATCTCGAGATACACATATTTTAATTTTCCGAAGTCACGTCGTTAACAAATGATTTTGCCCATATATAAATTTTAATCTCATTTGTCTTTTAAAAAAGAACTGGTGCTGGTAAAACAAATATTGCTATGTTAACAGTTCTTTATGAATTACGTCGTCATTATGATACAAAAAATGGTGTTTTATTAAATAATGATTTTAAAATAATTTATGTTGCACCTATGAAAGCACTTGCATCAGAAATGGTTGATAATTTTGCTCGTCGTCTTTCATCTCTTGGTCTTCAAGTTAAAGAATTAACTGGTGATATGCAATTAACTAAAACTGAAATTGAACGTACACATATGATTATAACAACACCAGAAAAATGGGATGTTATTACACGTAAATCAACAGGAGATACAAAATTTGTTCAAAGTGTTAAATTATTAATTATTGATGAAATTCATCTTTTACATGAAGATCGTGGTCCTGTTATTGAAGCACTTGTTGCACGTACACTTCGACAAGTTGAACAAACACAAGAATCTATTCGTATTGTTGGTTTATCAGCAACATTACCAAATTATATTGATATAGCTCGATTTCTTTATGTTAATTTAATGACTGGTCTATTCTTTTTTGATAATCGTTTTCGTCCTGTACCATTAGCACAAACATTTATTGGAATCAAAGGAGCAAATAAAATGGCAGCAACAAAAAATTTTGATGATATTTGTTATGATAAAGTATTAGAACAAATTAAAGTCGGACGACAACAGGTTAGAAATATTTGAAATCTTAAATTGAAAAACAAAAAACAAAAACTTCTAACCTAAAATTCTCAATCTCATTCCTAATAATAATATACATTTATTGAATATTGAATCATAAACTGTTTATTTCATATTTAAATACAATTAAAATCATACTAAAAATTCTGAATAGTTTTAGTCGCAATCAGACATCCGATCTGATTGCAGAACAATAGTAATAACTCCCAGAACGTTTCAAAGACGATCAAAATAGTAAATGTAAATTTGAAAAACAAAGTTAAAATGTGCCCTTTAATCTTAAAGAGCGACAACAAATCTGTTTTGTACGTTTATTGAATACTTCGAATAGAAGATCAGACTTTATGTTATTCACGTCTATGCTACATTGCGTTCAGAATTTTGGGAAGCGCGTGCTTACAGCTTCCCGATGTCTGGGAAACTGATTGGTAGACCAAAAAGAGACAGAGATGTATGAGACGCGGAATGATTTTTTCCATCTTTGAAACAGATTTGTAAAATGAGCTTGATCATTCCTGATTGATTATTCAGAAACTCTTGATGCTTATATCACTTTGAAGAGAACAATTTTATGGAAAAAAAATCGGTCATATAACGTATTCTTGCTCAATGAGAAGTCCTACAATAATTTTAAACCCATATTCGAAAAGAACACAAAATTCTGATGTTAACTCAGTATTTTTAAAGGCAACCATAAGGTTTTGACTACAGAACGGCATAGATGTGGGCTTGTAGAATAAGAATTTCTCTATCAAATGGTGTATGCATTATTAACATTTATTGCCCGCTGTTAACTTGTCAATAGATGGCGTCACCTTCGTCGCGGTCACTGCAGAGCAGACCCCAAAATCGGGCCACTTTTTTATGGCCCAAACATTGTTTAGGCTCGTCCGGCCCAACCCGGGCTCGAAAGAAACTTCGTTCACAAAGATTCTTTTTCTCAATAGACAGTTATTCCATATTTTTCTGCCTTTATAAAAAGTGATGACCAAGGAGAGATAGCGTGGAGAAGTTTTCCCCTTAAGGATAAGCCAAATCTCAGAAAAATTTATGTCAAAAAAGGATAAGACCGTCGGGCCAGGCAACCTGTTTCGAGATCTGCTGCGGAAGGTGGCACCAACTATTGGCAAGTTAATAATACATACATAATTCGATAGAAGAAGTCTTCTTTTACAAGCCTACATATATCCCACTCTGTAGTCAAAACCTTATAGTTGCTTTTTCGCAGGCTGAAAAAATGAATGAACACTTCGTCAAATTACTCCTTGTGTTTCGATAATCAGAAATATATTTCAATATTCTCTATTCAGGTTCTTGTCTTTGTTCATGCTCGTAATGCAACAGTTCGTACAGCACTTCAATTACTTGAATATGCACGTAATCGTGGTGATATTGAACATTTTCTATATAAAGATAAAGATGATGATGGTCCACGAGATGCAATACAATATCAAGATGCATGTCGACATGTATCACATTCAAAAAACGTTCAATTACGTGATCTATTTCCAAATGGTGTTGGTATACATCATGCCGGAATGTTACGACAAGATCGAAATATGGTTGAAAAATATTTTTCTAAAGGTTATATTAAAGTACTTGTTTGTACAGCAACACTTGCTTGGGGTGTTAATTTACCAGCACATGCTGTTGTTATTAAAGGTTCGATTAATTGTTTTTTTTTACAAAAATAAGTTTAAATAATTGTTTTTTTTCGTTTTAGGTACTGAATTATATGATAGTAAACGTGGTTCATTTGTTGATTTAAGTATTCTTGATGTATTACAAATATTTGGTCGTGCTGGTCGTCCACAATTTGATACAAATGGTCATGGAATTATTTTAACAACATATGATAAACTTCAACATTATTTATCTTTATTAACACGACAAAATCCAATTGAATCACAATTTATTAGTCATTTAACAGATAATCTTAATGCTGAAATTGTTCTTGGTACAGTAACAACAATATCTGAAGCATGTTCATGGCTTCGTTATACATATTTAAATGTTCGTATGCATCAATCACCAATAACATATGGTATAAATGCAAATATGAAAGCAGCTGATTCTAATTTATATAGTTTTCAACGAGATTTAATTATTAAAGCTGCACAAGAACTTGATAAAGCACATATGATTCGTTTTGAAGAAAAAACTGAATATTTATTTGCAACAGATCTTGGTCGAACTGCGTAAGTTTAAAGATAATTATATCAGAGTATTTAGAATAGTTAAATTTTTTTCATTGGTTTTTGCCTTTTGATACTGAAAAAAAAAACATAATTTCTTTATAATAAAAATTAGTTGTTTGAAATTTTCATCTTCACCTAACCTGTTTTTGCTCTTCTCTTTTGTAACACAAGAGATAGAACATGATTAATCCTACCATATCTCCATCTCTAATATTCACTAATCAATTAAGACTCAATATCTTAAATTCAAACTTTTTCTTTCATAACAGAACAACAAGTCACTTACTAGCTTCCGTAAAAAAATTCAGAAGTTTTAAACAAAGTCTCTTCGAGATATAAGATTTTAAAGATATAGATCCTTTTCCATGGATAGTATATTTTTTTCAAGCGTCATTTTGAATATAATAGAACTACGCTTGTGATTCGAACCAGACAAGAACTATCTGATGAGCAATCTACTACTGCTATACGATCGGTTCTTATGAGTATCGCGGCAGTGTGAACTGACGTACGACATGGATACTTTTATTATTTCAATATGTTTTGGTTTTTGAGTTACTACCACTTTCAAAGAGATCTTAAGTGTAATGCATTACTATCCTGATTTGGAGAGGAACTGCGAGTCCATGTTTTTTTGTAGACCCGGACCCACACCTTCCTAACCGTTGTACAAATGATAAACTTCTTAATTTATTCTCATTTATCATAAACAATCTTTTTTTTTTTTCATTATATAATTTAGTTCTCATTATTATATTAATTATGTAACAATTGAAACAATAAATGAACGTTTATCAAATCGTAATATGACTGAAGCTGAACTTATTGAACTTGCATCATTAGCTGATGAATTTTCTCAACTTAAAGTTCGTGATGATGAATTAGAAGAACTTGATCTATTATATAATGATCAATGTCATTTACCAGTTAAAGGTGGTGTTGAAAATATTCATGGAAAAACAAATATTCTTATACAAGCATATATATCACGTGCACAATTAAAATCATTTTCATTAATATCAGATATGTCATATGTTAATCAAAATGTTGTTCGTTTAATACGTGCTTTATTTGAAGTTGTTCTTAAACGTTCATGGGCTATATTATCATCACGTTTACTTCGTTTAGCTAAAATGGTTGAACAACGTATGTGGGATAAAATAAATCCATTATGGCAATTTTCACAATATATTAATATTGAAATTTTACAAAAATTAGATGCTAAACAAATGACACCTGAACGTTTATTAGAAATGGATTCAAAAGATATTGGTATTATGATACATAATACACGTTTAGGTAAAGAAATAAAAACTTATGCATCTTATATACCTATATTACAAATTGAAACTCAATTACAACCAATAACACGAACTGTATTACGAATAAAATTAATAATAACAGCAGGATTTAAATGGTCGGATAAAATTCATGGTACAAATAGTCAACAATTTTGGATATGGATTGAAGATCCTGATACAGATAATATATATCATTCAGAATATTTTATTATAACAAAAAAACAAGTTAAATTAGAAGAACCACAAACAATTATATTTACTATTCCTATTATTGAACCATTAGCTAATCAATATTATGTACGAGCTATAAGTGATAAATGGCTTGGTTCAGATACAACAACAATTATTTCATTTCATAATTTAATTTTACCAGAACGTCATATGCCACATACAGGTAATTTTAAGAGAAAAATTAGTTAAAAGAAACTTTAATCCTTTTCATTTTTTTTGTTATTCTATGTTTATTTCTAAAGGTCTATTTTACTTACAAACGATCTTCAAAGATGTCTTTGATTACAACAAAAATTCTAGAATTAATTATTTAAACTTTCGAATACGAGCGTTGCTGAAAAAAATAATATTCTAAGGCAGACATATCAACACCTCCTACTATCTGATAGATTAAAATCGTTCACTGAGACATGACTTATAAAGAATAGGTTATTGTAAAAGTTTCAAGCACTTTGATTCGTTTCTAATCCTGTAATAAGAATATTGAATAGAGTCCGTTGGACCTAGGTCTAAAAATTTTGGATCCGACAGGCTCTAACATCGAATCTTCTGATGTATATGAAAGAAAGGTGTTTATAAGTTCCACGGTGGTTGTTAATCAAACAACAGGACATAAGTAGGCTTGTAAAGGAAGACTTCCTCGATTAAATGATATAGATATTTTCCAGTTTTATTGCGTACTGTAAAGAATGTCAATAGATGGCACCACCTATCAACATCTCTGTGGTAAGCAATAGAACTTGATAATACCTATATCATCTAATAGAAGAAGCTTGCGTTTAGAAACCTACATATGTCCAATTGTTTGGCTAAAGACTTATATTCGCCTTTTTACAATAATCTATTCTCGTTAAGGTTTATCTCTGTGCAAAGTTTCTAATAGAAATTCGAACTATTAGTTTTCCTAGTGTTCCTGAGGGGACCATGGCACTGATTTAAAAACTATCGTAACAATGCGATATCTCCGTACCAATAAGCTAAGGGTCCAAACTTTTCTTAGAGTATTCATAGTTCCTATTTCAAAGTGAAATACGATCTAAAAGAAGTGTTGAAATGTATAAGAGTAGAAATGATAATATAAGTTTTTGGCCAAACAATGGGACACGTGTAGGTTTCTAAAGGAAGGCTTTCTCTATTAGATGATATAGGTATTATCACGTTCTATTGCATACCGTAAAGATGTTGATAAGTGGCGCCGTCTTCGCTGTAATCAGGGCAAAACATAGGGAAGGTAGCACCACCTATTGATATCTTCACAGTGCGCATTAGAACTTGAAAATATCTATAAATCCCAAAATAGAAGGCCCTCCAGAGGGATTGTTTCATACAAATTTTGTGTTTTGCCCAGCGGAACTGACTAAAATTCGGACTGGATGTGACGCGTCATAATATAAAGCCCGGAGTCTTTTATTTCGGGATGGACTTTATCATTTAATATAAGAAGTCTTCCTTTACAAGCCTACATATGTCCTGTTGTTTGGTTAATAATCACCATAGAACTCCTTAAACGGGTCCCAGAGATCATCACAGACATTTTCGATACACGATTGGCGATCATATATCATTAACATCTCATGAGAATCTATGAACTACTTCCTTCTTGAAGCTCTGGAGGATTACGTAAAAGACGATAAAAAAAAAAGGTTCCCAAGATAGATCGAATAAAAAAATATTCTCGTGATTAGTAACAATAGCTACATCCGTGTGTCATATTTCAATCTTGCAGAAATTGCGTTAACAACTTTCTTTATTCTAATATTATTAATTTTTTTGCAATAGAATTATTGGATTTGGATCCATTACCAATCACTGCATTAGGTAATCCTCAATATGAAGCATTATATAAATTTAAACATTTTAATCCAATACAAACTCAATTATTTCATTGTTTATATCATACAAATAATAATACATTACTTGGTTCACCAACAGGTTCAGGTAAAACTGTTGCAGCTGAAATCGCAATATTTCGTATATTTAATAAATATCCTGATATGAAATGTGTTTATATTGCACCATTAAAAGCACTTGTACGTGAACGTATACAAGATTGGAAAATACGTTTTGAAGAATGTCTTGGTAAAAAAGTTATTGAATTAACAGGTGATTTTACACCTGATACACGTGCTATACAATTAGCTGATGTTATTGTAACAACACCTGAAAAATGGGATGGTATGAGTCGTTCATGGCAAACACGTTCTTATGTTAAACAAGTTGCTTTATTAATTATTGATGAAATTCATATGTTAGGTGAAGATCGTGGTCCTGTACTTGAAGTTATTGTTTCACGAGCAAATTTTATTTCTTCACATACTGAACGACCACTTCGTATTGTTGGTCTATCAACAGCTGTAGCAAATGCTCGAGATTTAGCTGATTGGTTAGGTATAACAGGTATAATTGGTTTATATAATTTTCGACCAAGTGTTCGACCTGTACCATTAGAAGCACATATACAAGGTTATCCAGGTAAACATTATTGTCCACGTTGTATGTCAATGAATAAACCAGCTTATAAAGCAATACGTACACATTCACCAAATAAACCTGTTTTAATATTTGTTAGTAGTCGAAGACAAACACGTTTAACAGCTGAAGAATTAGCAAAATATTTATTAAATGATGATTATCCAAAACAATGGTTACATATGCCGGAATATGAAATGAATAATTTATTAACACAAATACAAGATAAAAGTCTTCGATTAACATTACCATTTGGTATTGGTATACATCATGCTGGTTTAAAAGATCGTGATAGACATATTGTTGAAGAATTATTTGTCAATCAAAGAATTCAAATATTAATTGCAACAGTAAAAAAAAAAAGAATTCAATAAAGATTTTTTTTTTATTTCTAATTTTTATTTGTTCATTGTAGTCAACATTAGCATGGGGTGTTAATTTTCCAGCACATCTTGTTATTATTAAAGGTATTTGTCTTATGTAGAGATTTTTATATTTGAAATTGTGAATTTTGTGCTTGTAATTCTAAAGAGAAATTGATGAATATTAATCATTTTTAGATTAGAATATCATATCTAAATCGAGGAATATTTGTACTAACTTTATTAACAAACGAATAGTTTGACAAAGCTTGAGGGAATCTGGAGAGATGGCGTAGTCATTTTACTAAGCTTACAAGAGAACATTGTCAAGTGTCAAATCACTTTTCGATGGAGACGATGTTCATTTTATGATTAATAAGAAAGTCTAGAATGATTTGATTTTTCATGTGAGCATCAATTTTTTGTTGAGAATCTGAGTAGATTTTCATATCTCAAACACCAAGGCTCGAAAAATCAAATTATTCCAAATGTTTCTATTACTCATTAAATGAGCATTACCACGGTGGAAAAGCAATTTGACACCTGAAGAGATTGTCTCATTAACCATTCGAAAAAACATTTATTAACTTAAATTAAAATTTTTTTTACGAATCAATGCCAGTTTCGAATATGCACTGTTTTTGCCTGCTAATCGGTTGTGTATTTTCAAGCTAAGTTTGGATTGGCGGACAACAAAAACTTTTATGTCTGTAGATAGATCATATCTCGAAGTATATTTACTACAAAATGACATAATTCGGATATTTGAATCTTTGCCTTTTGATTTCTCGGTACGTCTTGTTGAAAAGCCCTTCCCTAATTTTATTCATGAATGAGAAAGATCTTTATATGTATAACTTGCATTAGGTACTGAATATTATGATGGAAAAACTCATCGTTATGTTGATTTTCCTATAACGGATGTATTACAAATGATGGGTCGTGCTGGTCGACCACAATTTGATGATTCAGGCAAAGCAGTTATAATGGTACATGATGTTAAAAAGAATTTTTATAAAAAATTTCTCTATGAACCATTTCCAGGTAAAATTATTTAATGAAAGTAAAAAAAAAAACAAAATATAAAATATATATATTTTTTTTATTTCTATAGTTGAATCAAGTTTACTTAATGTTCTTTCTGATCATTTAAATGCTGAAATAGTAAGTGGAACAATTTCAACAAAACAAGAAGCACTTGATTATTTAACTTGGACATATTTTTTTCGTCGTTTACTTGTTAATCCAAGTTATTATCATATGGAACCATTATCAAATGATACTAATGAACAAGTAACACTTAATACATATTTATCAGCTATTGTACAACGTTCACTCGATGAATTAATACGTGCAACATGTATTTTTATAAATGAAGATGATCAACGTACATTACATGCTACTGTTCATGGACGTATAGCATCACATTATTATATATCATATAGAACAATACATATGTTTGCTCAACGTATAACATCAACAATAACATTAGGAGAACTTATTGATTTAATTTCTTGTGCATATGAATATGCTGAAATGCCGGTAAAAAA
>CAJNOL010002366.1:334-19731 GCA_905250125.1 Rotaria sordida | reverse complement strand
AAAAAAAAGGTTCGTCATAATGAAGATGAATTACATAAAACAATGATCGATCGTATACGAATACCATTTCGAACTCAACCACAATTTGATTCACCACATTTAAAAACAAATTTATTAATACAATATCATTTAAGTCGATTAGAATTTCCTCGTGTTGATTATGTTACTGATTTAAAATCTTGTCTCGATCAAATTATACGTATTATACAAGCATTAATTGATTTATGTGCACATAAAGCACTTTTAAGTCCATGTTTACTTTCTATAAATCTTTTACAAATGATAATTCAAGCACGATGGATAACTGATCCTGATTTTTTAACATTACCACATATAATTGATCAATCATTTACTCGTATATTTTCATCTTATTTATGTCAATTAATTGATATTAAACGTGAAACATTAAATAATATGTTACAAACACATTTACAATCAACACAAATTGATGATATATATGAATATTTAATACGTTTACCACAAATTGAAATAAATTTTAATATACGTGGTTTTTGGTCAACAAATGAAGAAACTCGACAATTACCAACAAATGTTCATGCTGATCAAGAATATACATTACAAATTACATTAAAAAGAATTAATCGAATACGAGTAATATTTATTTTTTGTGAAATATAATCGAAAAATTTTCGATTCAATGGATTGTAATCATCTGAGAAATATGTAGAATGCGTTAATCATCGAATACAAAAAATATCTTGTCTTTTCGAAGTGATTATCTAATTGTGATTAGAAAATTTTATCAAAGTATAATTTGACTGGCTGAATGAAAAAAAACTCAAGATTTAGAGTTAAGCAATGAGTTGATGAGTAAATGAATCCTTTCTTATGCTATTTATAGAATTATAAAAAACTTTTTTCGGAAGACAAAATAATGTGCACCTTCAGAAGAAGTCAGGACCTCCCTACCATCGGAAAATTAACGTCTACGCTCCTCGTGGACTGTCGCTATGGTCCTAGATGCTACCGTTAGGAAGGTTGACAACCACACTCTTAAATACTGAGTCTTTTGTCACCGGTTTAAAATATTTTTCCAACCCGTCGGACTGGACTACTTTACAAAACTTTCGACTGGTTACAACTCTGAATTAAAGCTGCCAAAGCTGAGTACCTAAGTTGTTTGACACGGATCTATAAGGCATCGTATTCAAACCTCAGTACCACCAGTCATGGAATGGCCTTAAGGGGACCCCCCCCCCTTTCCCGACTCAAAATTTTCACATTTTTCATTTTTCATTTTTTGTGATTAGTATATAGATTTAAATGCCCTCTATCCATTGAGTACACTTTGAGAACTGAAAAACCACATCTTATATATAAAAAATTCGAAAAAAATCACAAAATATGCTGAAAAAACCAAAAAACACAAATTTCTTTGCGTTTTTCTCAAAATCAGTTTTTTCAGCAAAAAAATGAAGTTTTCCCCCTTTTTCTCCGCCGTTTCAAGTCCGATCGGGCTGAAAATTATTTTGGTGAGACTTCAAGTGATTTGGGTTGGGCGTTTTTTTTTTTGGATACCTTCTACCAATCAAGTTTGGCAGGTTTCGCAAAATTTTTAGGATCCAAAAAACCTAGAGATTTTGCAAAGTGCTCAGTATTTTAGTTCTCCAGCCTGAAGTATTTGGAATTTTTGAAAAAAAAAACGCCCACTCCGATTGTGTCCGTCTACCCACAGTAAAAATTTCAGCTCAAACGGATGAAATCTGTGGATTTGCGGAGGGAAAACTTTTTGCAAGTTTTTGACCTTGGGGTCTCGGGAAGTCCATGAAGATGAGGTCTGGCAAATTTGTGTCTATGACAACTTTTGCTCTACTACTCGAGGTCTATCTACCCTGCAAGTTTCAGGAATTTTCGTTCGGTCGTTTCTTAGAAACGCCGGAAAGGGGGGGGGGGTCCCCTTAACGACTGTTTGTCTCGGATCATGCTGACTATGTTATGACATACACCCGACTGTTTTCATCTTCGTTTTTAACTAACAACATCGTATTTCCCATTTTAATCCTATAGGGATTGTACTATGAATTAAATTTTTTTTTTCTAGAGAAATGATTTTCGTCAATTAACAACATCATCAGTTACTAAACCAAAAGATGAATCATGGATATTTATTCTTGGTAATAGTGATACCGGTGAATTAATATGTATAAAACGTATTAATCAAATCATACGTTCTCATACAACTATATCTGTATCATTTGTTACATCAAATATATTAGGACGACAACGATTAACAATTTATTTTCTATCTGATGGTTATTTAGGTCTTGATCAACAATATGATTTTTTTCTTGATATTGAAAAAGCATCATTACAAACACAAATTAATACAGAATTAGATTCATTAGTTGATGAGCTTGATCGACGACTTGCAGCTTTATAATGAAATCTATTTTATTGTTTTCTTGTTTTTAATCGATCTACATTGATTGATTTTTATTTGATAATAAACAAAAAACAAAACACAATGAAAAGATAGGAACTAATTGATATAAATATAGAATTTTTATTGAGAGAAAATTAAATCCTTGCAAATATAAATTTTCTCTATAAGAGTATAGAAAGAACAAGGATTAACATATCTATTTTTCATTTCTTCTTTACACACACACACATGAATAATAAAAATATGTAATAGGAAATTGTTTCGATTTAATTCGACTAGATAATTTTATTTTCCTTGATCTGATTTTATTTTCTTTAGTCTTATTCAAATGCTTTTATTTTGATTGAATCTATCTCCATTTCTAGTTATCTTTCTCATGATTCAATTCGAATAGTTTTTATTTTTTGTTTTCTTCACGTAACGCACACAGACACATATATATAAACTAAAGAAATATAACAACTGAAATCTTTAGTTAAAATATAATTTTAGATAAAATATGTTATTAAAAAATTTTTTACCATTAATTATAAGTCAACGATCAAATTGTTATCGTAGTTCAATAACAAGATTTTCTCGAGATATTTATTCTCGACTTTATCCAAATTATCTTGTTTTACCTGATGGATCAACAATACGAATACGATATTCTGAACCAAGACATCTTGTTAAAGTAAACAAAAAAATTAATTAATAATCAATTATTATTTGAATTAGTTGTTTTTTTTATTTTTAGTTACCAGTTGATATTGCAAGTTTATCAGAAAAAGAACAAAAAACACGTCTATTACGTCGATCAGCTGTTCAAAAAGATAAAATGGAAATTACATTAGATACAACATATGATCCAACAGCTTATTTAAATAAATATACCAAACAGACATCATAGTTTATTTTTCATTGAAGATAAATAAATGTAGCACTTTGAACTAGTTCATATTACTATTAATCAAGAAAGAAAATTCACAATATCTTTGCTTGCTTAGTTTTTAACATGAACGAAAAATAATTATTATTATTCGAAGATTACCCTATTGTTACAATAATATCAACAAAACCGATCATGTTTGATCCTTGTTTAAAAAAAAAAGTTTTTGATCTCAGTCTCGATTTCACCAAGGTCATCTAGTCCATATCTAACAATACATGACCTTATGAACCTCCGAAAGTCTTCCTTTTGATAGATTGAAGTGTAAAAAATGGTTGTAATCAACAATAGAATTAATAGAACTATTGAAATTGATCAAATTTTATAATCAAGAATTAACTATCATAATTATATTTTGAACAAAAAGCAAAAAACAAAAGAATTATTTTGGGTACTATAACCATGTGATTAAAATATATTCTGCATTCTTATTTCGTAATATATATTTTAGTCTTCAAGCTATAATGCACTATCTTTGTGTCTATAATAAAGAAAACAATCATAGTATTATGCGACATGGAAACTTAATCTTCATATCACAGATCTTTTCTATGCTTGAGGGTAAAAAAAAAAAGGATCATTCAACAATCGAGCTCATAGCAAAACATCGATTTTATGCTTATGTCTATGAAAAGATTTCAATTTTCCGTCCTATATTCAGAACAATGCGGTCGAAGAGATGACTTCTCTCTCTCAATCTTGGAAAAGTTTTCGTTATTTTTGTTTATATAACCATCGGCTACTTCTACAATGACCAACTCTACTCTCCTTCAATTTTGAAATATCATTATTTATACATATTTCATAAAAACTATTGAATAACAAATAAAAAAAAGTACCAAAATCTTCAATATATAAATCATTGACAAAAAATTTACTTTGTTCATTCTTCAAATTTTGTTTCTTTAATAATATCAAATAAAAATAGGCACACACATATATACAATCTACAAAACAATTAATATGCTATCATATATGCATATACATAATCAGAATAAACTATTAAAACGAAAAAGAAAAAAAAACAAATAATATATGTATCTATCTATTAATGCTAAACATCATTAATTAAACTTGACTATTACATATAAAAACAATCAAGATTGAGTCATATGCACAATTGTGTTATCACCTAAATCAAAATTTTCATAAGCAAAACAATGTGTGTGTGTGTTTTTGTTTATTTCGATTTATATAAAATAAACCACCGGATAGATTTGTTTTTTTTTCTTTTGTGATAGTTACAATGTGCTTTCTTTTTTTTCATGCCAAACTACTGATGATGTTGGATTTGTTTTATCATCTGCTTTAAAATAAATAGTATCATTATCATTGTCATTTTCATTTTCATTTTCATCTTCTTTAATAATAATAATATTATTATTATTATTATTATTAGTATGTGTAATATTTTGATTATTTTCATGCCATTTTTCTAATTCATGTAAATCATGTAATTCTTTAGCACTACATGTTATCATATCAACAGGATAAATTAAATTAAAACGTGAATAATCAATACGATATAAACCATCATCACGTTGAAATGAAATTAAACGTTCAAAACGATAACCCCATAAAATTTCTGATGGTAAATATGATGTTCGAGCTTGTGTTGTCATACCTGTTGATTCAATAATACCTTCAAGTATAACAACTAATTCAAAACGTTGTTGTGCTAAATCATCTCGACTCATATTATATAATGGTGATTGAGCATCAATTATATGTTCAACAACTAATGGCCATATTAAAAATAAACGATCAACACCTTTATCAAATCCAACACCCATGTCATATGTATGTAATGGTAATATTTCACCTTCTAAAGTCACACGTTTCTTTATTAAATACATTCTAACATGAGCTTCAACAATGTGTGATTTTCTCATGTCACCAACACGACATTGTAATGTCATTTGACCATCACGTAAACATATAACAGCTTCGCGTGACCAAATTAATGTTTCTGTGCGTTTTTTAGGTCGTGAAATTTTTGCAAATACAACACCAACCATAAATGATTGTAATAATACTCCTATACTAGATTGTACCATTATAACAACAATAGCAAGATAACAAGTTTCTTTAACAACACGTGTACCATAACCAATTGTTTGTTGTGTTTCAATTGAAAAAAGTATTACACCAGCAAATGAATGTACACCAGCAATACATACAGAATAATTCGCTGAGTTATAATTATCTGGATGAAAATCTCCATATGAATACATTAATAAATACCATATTAATGCAAATGCTAACCAACTTAAACAAAAGCCAAGAGTAAATAAACATAATGTATAACGCCATTTTAAATCAATTAATGTTGTAAATATATCAGCTAAATATTGACGACGACGTTTTTCAATATTAAATCTATTTAAATCAATTAGAAATAGTTAAATTAATATTCGAAAAATATATTTCGAAAGACTATTTAGATCTAAATATTATTATCAAATCAATTTATTATTGTAATTGAATATTACTAATATGTCAAACTAATCTTTATAGTTTCGTTTATATCATATATAAATCATTTCAGCTTCACTGAATCAAAGCAAACAATAAAATATATCATTTATAATTGTTATTACCACTATTAGCTTTAATAGACTATTATTATTTTTCATGATTTTGTTCTCTCTCTATATAGAAATTTATATACAATACCTAGAATTTAATTATTCGTTGATTTTCATCTGTCAAAAAAAAAAATTGTTTTTATCAAAAAGTCATAAAATACTCTTATCTAATTCATTATAGATCAAAAAAGAAGGTTCTCTTTAGTAGATAAATTATGTGAAATCATGCATTATCAATTATTTAAGCAAGATTTAACAGGTATTCTATATCAAAAAATAGCGTCTATTGATGATTATTTCGCTATTTTTTTATTTTTTCCTATTTGCTTATAGAAAAAAAGAATAAATTAGAAAGATATTCCGGATGTATCAACGGATGACACATCATTTTTTTTTTGTCATTCTAATTGACTTTACAGTAAAATGAAGTGAAAAATATAATATGTGTAAATTTTAAAAAAAGCTCAACCAAATCTTTTAAATTATTAACGCTTTTCTGCTATTAAACATTTGAATAAATGATGAATAAAAAAATGTTCTTTCCTGTTTTTAACAAAACATTAGATCTATAAAACTAAAAAGAGAAAAAAAACAATTTTTTATATACCTGGAAATATTGACATCGCCATTTTTTAATAGAAGACGACGTTGTGCATTTCCACGTGGAGCAATTTTAGACAGGACGGATTCTTTTGGATTAAATGTTTGATCCTGTTGTGTATCATTAGTATTTTTACGACGACCATCACCCAATAAACGTAGGGCTTTGGTACCTTTCGTTGTATATTGCAGCCTGTTAATTATATAAGAAAAGAAGAAAATGGTTTGTAATCGTTTTCTTTTTTAGTACTACTTTACTCTACTAACATAGGAAAAACGAGAGAGTAAAAGTGTTTCTGTAGCTAATTTCTATGTGATAAAGATAATAGCGGTTGTCACATCTACTTAACAAGAAAAAAAAAATATATACTAGCTTTGTCATATATCTCGACACATTCAATGTTGTTTTTTTTCATTTATAGAAGTGCGCATTATTACATAGGAAGGATTATAAATTAATTTCATCGAAGAATAACAAAAAAAAACAAAGCACGATACTAATTAACTTAATTCATTCTCACCTGGTCTTTAAATGTAATGAATTATGTAGATAACCATTTTCTTTTATATGTCGTGTATTTTTTTGATTAAGTTTTATAGAATCATCAAATGAAATTGAATCATTTATTGGTGAAGTTTGATCTTCATCTATTGTTTTATGTGCTGTACCACTACTAAATAATTTGTCTAGTGGTGGTAATAAACGATCAAGAGACATTTTCTGAGATTTTTGTGAAATTTTGTCGTCACTAGGTGTACGAGTTCTTTTATACCAAGGAATTGTTAATGAAAGAGTACTTAGTTTTCGACGAGCATTTGATTGTGTTGTTGCTGTTGCTGTTGCTGTTGCTGTTGCTGTTGTTGTTGCTGTTGTTGATGATGATGGAGTTGTTGTTATTGATTGTTTTCGAATTGGTTCAGCATTTACATAATAAAGATATTTTGAATTTGTTGTCGGAGGCGATGACAAATGAAGTAAATTTGATGGGCCGTCACAAGGTAGACTGCACCAATTGAAATGACGATAATTTTTATCGGTTTTCGTCTCACTAGTTGCAGCCACGGTTAGATGACTCGTAGACGACATAAGACAAAAAGGGAATATTAACTGGCCTACGATGGCAAAGAGTGATCAAAGTCATTTAAGAAAAACATATCGAAATATACTAAGATAAAAGCACTAGTCTTATTCAATAAATGTCTCCCGTTTTCTTTCTTTCTTTCTTTCTTTTTTTCTTTTTTTTTTCTATCAAGAGCAGTATTCATATGAAGAAGATCTAACATCAATCGTATGATAGTGGAAAAGATGAACATTAATTTACTTAAATAGAGTTCTCCCGCTCTCGATACAAACTGACTATTTCTTTTTTTCATTCTGTTTTTTTCATTCTTACCGACTTCCTCTCATATTTTATATATGGTGCATTCTTATTTGGTGTCTGTAATCTTGACATACTAGATTATAATCATGATAATGATAATTTCTTTTTCTTTTTTTTTTTTTTTAATTCAGTTATTCTTCGTTGACGGCAGGGAAATCCAGTAGATATTTGTAGTTTTAGCACACTATATGTTTACATTATTATAGAAATATGGTTGAATTTTTACAAAAAAACAATATATTCTATACTATGAGAGGTAACTCGTCACCTTCGTTTTTTTTTGTTCTTACCTTCTATTCTTTTTCCGTTGTTATTTCCTAATCGAGTTTAATGGAAGACGAAATTCAAACATGCTATTTTTTGTCTTATTATCACACATAATGGTATGTGTTTCTTGTCAAGCTCCAGATGTTTTTAGTCCAAAGAAAATACAAATAAATCTTGGCTCTAAAGTTTCTCTAATAGAACTTGAAAAATGACGAATAACTAGCTATAATCGTATGATGCGATGCACATATTTTTTCCAAATGACTGTCGTCTGTATGTAAACTAGACTAATCAAAAGGAAAAGAACAAATATTTTTTATGCATTCAAACATGAACACAAACATTATATATGAATCTATTATATATTAATTTGAATTTTTTCATTTATATGTCAAAATAAATAACAATTGTGCTTATCACTTATTTATTAAAATTTATTATATGAATAACCTAAGTCGACAATCATAAATATATATATATATATATATATACATTAAAACTGAAGAATTTTGAATCTTATATTCTATATTGTATTATGTTGAGTTCGTGCTCCTATTGATAATTCAATTGATAGAATATGAGAGAGAATGAGATTCTAGAAATAATGTCTTCGCTTGTAGAGATAGAGAGACAAGAAAGAAAGAAAGAGAAAATATAATACGCAATTTCTTAATCACATGTAAATTCATTGGGGATCTAATGAAAAAGATAAATTTATAACTATGAATTGGACTACTAGTGATCATAATCAAATCAAATTAGCACTTTTGATTAGTCGACTGTATAAATACATGTTTACTCGAACGTCATTCATTGTAAAAAAAAAAAGAAAAAAGAAAAGAAAAAGAAAAAGAAAAATATGAATTTTTGATTATTATTATTATATTCGAATATAAATATACCTGTGATATTGCTTCATAATTCGAAATACTATTGATCGATTTATAATAAGAAATTAGAAAATGGACATAAATATTTTATTTATATTATGATTCTAAAATGTGCCAAAAATTGTCGTTGTTATTGATTGCAGGAAAGAATGATAAGTATAAGATTATGTTTTCTTGTTGTCGACAAATAAACGCAATTAGATCGTTCGAATATAAGCAATATCGTACTTATTGAAATAATCGACGTTTTTATGTCTGCTTCTACTTAATGGTGATAGGAAATGTATTGCTAAAAAAGAACATGCCTAATATTCTAAATAAAGATGATTCATATATATGCTTAACTAATTCCTCCAAACAATAACAATAGTAGATGTAAAGTAAGGCAAATGTTTGTACGAAACCAATTGTTGATATTTCTTTTCACTACATCAACAGACAATAATTGTAATAATGTGTAAGATCTTATGTATTGACTTGGATTGAAATAGAGCAAAACAAGATTGTTTAGATAGATATATAGAAATACTAGTACAACGAATGAATTTCAGCAATCAATAGCAGACATAACTATCATCGATCATGTTGTAACTATATGTATATATCTCGATCGAGGACTACACAAGCACAATAAAAGAAAAAATAAGACTATTCGCATAATCAATAAGGAAATCGAGTCTGTCGGACATCGATCAATATTAAACGACGAGCTTGTTAGAATTTTTTATTAAGTCAATGAAAAAGAGATTTAGATCTTATTTCTTTTTTTTTTTTCGCTCATCCTATCGAATAGATTGACATATTAATAGTAATAATAATCGAGTCATATATATATACATATACATTTTTTTTGAATGATGATTCAATTAATAATTGAAATTACTAAGTTCAATATTTTTTTGTATATTTGATTCATCGGACGCATGAATAATTGTAAGAATCTATATGTCATCATAAATTGTTGATTTTCTATTAGTGTACTCGAAAAAAAAAATCGAGACTACGATGACTACTGGATTATTGATATAAGATACAAAAAAAAAAAAAAAAAAGACAGAATTATACGATCTAATACTGTATTGACAATTAAATTTAGCAATAAGATGTTAATTTCAATTGAATTATCAAATATTAAGATTAGAGTTTCATATTCATGATTAGTTCTTGATATGTCAAAATGACAATAATCCTCTACTTCTTTTTTTTTTGTACAACATTAATCTTTGAGAAAATAGAGAATATTCTTCCATTATTATCTGTATATATAAGTATGTTAGCTTATATTGTTTCTGTCAATCATCTTCTATGTGCCAGAATCAAATTAGATGAAAGAAATTCGTCGGCTTCATAGCCTTTTGGGAATAATTAAAAAGAACAAAAGAAATTCAGTTAATCAAATACAGAAAATTATCTAAATTAAGATTTCTTGTTTTTTTGTTTGAGAACTAATTAATTCCATATAAAATAAATATATAATAACAAAACCAAATATAAGCAAAATATTCTTTCGTCTACGGATAATAGTCTAGTGCAAGTATTTCCTTTTCTACATAGATCGAATAATTTCGACTATTGAAAAAAAGTACAATTAAAATTATATAATATGAAAACTAATTAATATTTTAAATAATTGCAAGCAGTTTATACTGATATATTTTATAGTTTATGGTAATATTTTTTTGTTATTTAGAGTCAATGGTATTTTCTTTTAGATTGATTGTTTACTATCTGTGTACAGTTTTTCTTGAAGTATTTACTTAACATAGAAGATTTTATCTGATAAAAACTACAGTTGTTATTATGTATCAATGTAAATGATTCTATCTAGTCGAAATGTGTTTGAATAAAAACAAAAAATATTTTAATACATACTTTTTCATTGTGTGTATCATTTGTTGAAAATATAATTTAATAAATTGTTTTTTTTTTTTTTTGTTTTGATAAAAAAGTTCCCAGAAGACTAAAAAATATAGAACTTAACAAAATGTCTTCTTCTCGAAATTCAAGGTTATAAAGAGAAATAACATATTTCATCTTATCGCTACTCTACTTGCCTAATGGGAATAAGGACAGATAATATATTTGAGAAAGCTTATCTCCTTTCGACTAGTTCTGACAAACAAATACATAATTACGAAGAAAAAACATAATGAAGTGATATTTTTAAAGGTCGTGTATACTACAGCTGGAAAATGTTCATTAAAAATTGATAAATATTTAGATATTGAAGTCTGGCATTATACTATCATATAAGGAAAACATATTTAATTGAAGACTTCATATGGTAAGCATTCGATAATATTTGTTAACTATCTCAGAATGATTTTCGTTAAAAATCGGTGATTATTTCTCGTAATACTATTTCTTATCAATTTATTTTTTCATTTTTTTATTTAATGTATCTTCACGATATGACTTATTATCATCTTCTATTTTTATATGCTATACAATCGAACTACATGTTTATTTTATTTTTTAATAGTTTTATTTTGAAATTCATACTTACATATTAAAAATGATAATTCTATATTAATATAGTAGCACACTGAAGTATAAGTTGGACTGGACGTTGTCTTACTCTGAGACGAAAGAAAAACATGATAATTACCCTTGTTGACACTATATTTCATCGGTTTTCTTCTGTCTTATCATCTACGATCTTCTAGCTACGCGACTACATTTGTGTGTTTGTGTATTTCTAAATTTACACCCTATCTGTCACAAACAATCATACCTATTTTCGATAGATGTCGGAAAAAGAATGTTTAAATTTTCAAACGATAAAATGGTGTTTAAATAATCCATTTTGCTTCTTTTTTTTTTCTTTCTTTACATTCGTTTTACTTAAATAAACAATAACATAAACACATGTAAAACAATGACAAGTAATCCAGTACAAAAAACAAACGAAACAACCGATAATAAAGATGTGGTTGTATCAAATGATACATCAACACAATCATCATCAAAAGTTCAAACTAAACTAATGTCTCGATTTTGTATATCAATTGATGATGATCCAATTATTTTACTTAATATTGGTGGTATACATATGTCAACAAGACGATCAACATTAATGTGTATACCAAATACAGTTCTTGCTTTAGCTTGTACGAATTCATGGTCAGAAAAAATAACACATGATAATGATGGACGTTTATTTTTTGATTGTGATCCAAATTTATTTCAATTTTTACTTAATCAATTACGTGAATGGTCATCATCAACACGTAAAGTATTTGAATTACCACGAAATGAATATGATCGACAAAGATTTCGTTTATTATGTTATCAATTTAATTTTCATCGAGATTTAATTGATGGTATACATCGACATGAAAAATTTCATAAATTATGTGGACATATTTTACTTGATGAACATAGTTCTGTTGCTATACATGCTGGAAATTATCGATATGGTGAATGTCGAGGAATTAACGTTTATTCATCTGGTATTAATCGTATAATATTAAGATTAAAACATGATTCAATGGAACAATATAATACATTTATTGGTATTATTTGGTCAAGTACTCCAATGCAAGAAAGATCTTTTGAATCGCCAACAGCCTATGGTTGGGCAGGTGGAAAACAAGTTTATTTAAGAGGTATACCATCATGTATACAAGGTTATGGTGGATATGATTCAGATATGTGTACGAATGATACAATTGAATTAATATTAAATTGTCAATTAAGTTTTATTTCAATATTGAATCATCGAACAAAAAAATTGTATCAAATACCAATTGATACACGTGAAGGTTGTCCATTTCCTTGGCAATTACATATTAATTTATGTGAACCTGATGATCGAGTGAAAATAGTTAATCCAACATAGAATAGAAACAAATTTTTCGAATGTCTCGTTTTTTTTTTCTTTTATAAGCTATTTCAAAACAAATTATTAATTGAAATTATGAATAATTAATGATTTCTATATTTTAATTAATCACAAGGGATTACATTCTATATGAATGCAAAGAAATATAAAAATTCGGAATAATTTCGTAGAATATAACAAAATGATTTATTTGAGTTTAATCTTCCGTATGAACGAAAAGAAAAAAACAAATTTTAAATTGAGTCTATCATCCTTCCTGTTATTTCGCGTTCGTAAGATAGTTCATATCTTATCCGATTTCCTTTGAATATATCACTTATATAGTGGAATTCTATGCAGTCTTATGTATGGCAAAACCGATGGTTAACCGTGATTACACAACAAAAAAACCGCACGGTCAAATAATTTACTCTTTTTATAACAAATTTGTAATTATTTATTTCTATTAATTTGGTTTCATCTATAATGAAAACATCAATTTCATCCAAAAAAAAAAAAGATAATTTTCATGGGTTATAGTATGTTTTGTTAAATGATACTGCAATGATTTCGGTTCTTCTTTCTTCACTTTAATCACATCCGCACACTGATTGGTGTAATTCACACACACAACACAACGTTGCAGGTGAGGGGGCGCTGTGATTAAAGTGAAGAAGTGCCTTTTATTTTGCTAGAAAGAGCAGAACATCTAGTGAAAAAATATATGAACGAATTTGATTGGAAATATTCTCTAAAGGCTACAAAATTCTGAGAACAAAAGATATGAAGTAACTCTTTCGAAACAGTTTTGATTTTTGAAAATAACTATCGAATCTTATACTAAGCGGTGCTATTTGAAGAATAGGATACAACTTCTGTGTGACATATTTTTATTTCCACGTTTTAAATTCTCAAATTGAATTGTCTCTTGTATGTTAAATCATATTACACGAAAGTCGCCGTTGTAAGGAATAGCTATACATACAATGATTTGCAAAAAAAAAAACGTGAAACAAATCTTTAACCTGTATTAACGCCTATTTCAACTGCTTTCCAAAAAAAACTGTTTCCTGATTTAATACATAGTAATATACAGTTCGGTGTTTGATTCGTTCTCTTTTTGACTCAATTACTAAGAAACATCTGTTCTCCATGCTGTTAATTAAATCAATTATAACATCTTTTTCAATGTTTTTTTCATTCTTCATCGACAAAATTTTCAGTTCGTTAATATTTTTTAATTTTCTTTTTTCAATCTGATATTTCTTGATATTCCACATATTTTCAATCGGATTGAGGTCCGGACTATTCCCGTGTGATAAAAACCGGCGGTTAACCGCGGTTTTATCGAACCGGTTAGCCGGTTTGCCGATGATCATTGACATTTAGTTGCTCCAAATCATCGATTTTGTTGTTTTAAATGTTTTTTTTTCTTGTATCTTTCCATTTCATAAAAATGCTCGAAAAAACCGTCGATTTACCACTAAAAACTATCCGGTATTTACGATATGGGTTGGATGGTCAGTTCATAATAAGTGGAACATTGACAGCTCACCATCCTTCAGCCTTTGAAGATCGATATTTGAAGTCATTATCTTGTTGAAATCGTCATTTATTATTAGAGTATTGTTTAGCATTGGAAATCAAGTTATTTTCTAATATTTCGATGTAATAACCACTGTTCATAATATTTTGAAATAAATGAAAATCCATTGTTCCATGATAATTGATGGCACTTCAAACATGAACTTTTTGTCGATTGTTCGGAATTCTTTTTTTTCTTCTTTTGACTATCAATGAATTGTATTTCTAAACAATTGAAATGAACTTTCCATCGGTAAATACTGTAGATTTCCAGTTATCATTTAAATGTTGCTTGCCCAATTCAACTCGACATTCTTTATGTTCTTGTGTGAGCATTGGAGTATTTGATGGTAAACAATTTGCATATTGAAGCCAACATAAATGACGTGAAATTGTACTGGTAGAAACAGTTAATTTACATTGATTATACAACTGTTGGCTTACCCGAATTTCGCCAATAAGACTTTCGCCAACTGGACATTCGCCAATGGCGAAAGTCACCCGGGTATATTGGCGAATGTCCTGGAAATGTATTGACGAAAGTAGGAAGTACAGTGGACTCTCACCAATTGAAAAAAGTTCGATGGGCTTTTACTAATTGTAACAGAAGAAAATAAATGTTGGATATGAGCGAGGAGAATGGGTGTCAGCATCTATCTTGGTGCTGCCTATTAACCCACATGTTACACTGATGAATGCACATCAGACTCTCGCCAATTCGCGAAAGTCGTCTGAATCTATTGGTGAAAGTACAGTGAACTCTCGCCAATTGGCGAAAGTCACTAAGGTATATTGGCGAAAGTACAATGGACTCTCGCCAATTGGCGAATGTCCTGGACATGTAATGGCGAAAGTATAGTGGACTTTCGCCATTGGCGAATGTCCTGTCGGCGAAAGTCTTATTGGCGAAATTCGGAAATCCCCAACTGTTCAGTCAATACATGCAACATGACTTCATTATTTTGTCTAATAAATTGATCTAATGCCGGGCTACATGTGGCGCTAATCTTACGTCTTCGACCATTGCCTGCTCGATATTATAGAGAATCTTGAGTTCGAAACTTTTTTAATTGATAATTAATTGTAGACAATGATATCTTTGTAACTCAGTGGATTTTTTCCGGTAGAACGAATTCCTGTGTTCCAATAATGTAATACAGAAATATGATGTGATTTTAGACTATTTGTCTTTTACCGTGTCAGATTATAATTAAAGAATGACAAAATAGAAATTAATCAAATATATGAATATTTTTAGTAGATAATCTGGTGAGTATAAATCTACAATAACAGCCAAATAAAGTTTACAGGGAATCTAGAAAACATAAAATATTTATGCTGTCAGTTTGTTCGAAGTTTTTTTTGCAAATCATTGTATATGATACTAGACAATATCAATAGTCGATAACGAAAATAATTCAACAAATATATTTGAATACAAACATTATAGCTGATATTCCGTTGTGGAAATATTTCTGATCAAATTCTTTGATACATTTTTGCATTAGATATTTTACTCTTGAATAATAAAGTCGTTATGATATTACATTAAAACACTATATCAAAAAACAAAATTAATGCAGAACTTTTGTTCCATTCCTCATTATGATTAAATATTATCCATTTTCTGTGATCTATTCATATATATAAAAGCCCACTTTCTGCTATACACACACACTTTAAAAAACACGCAAGGACATAACGTTTCATATAATCGATTTTGTTTGTTTAGGTTTATATACTTTCAGATCAATGATTGGACAATAAATGTAATTATAAAAAGAAGTAAGACTAGGCAAAATATGATCAAACTAAGTTGGCCTATTTATTAGGATAATAACGTCGAAATGTTGATACTGTTGGATTTGTATCATCAGAATTATTTCGTCGAAATGATGGCGATGTTGTCTCTATTGTCATTTTCTGATTGGAACTGCTCGCTGTCGATCTAGAAAAAGAGAAAAAATTTTTTCTTTTGCTTTGTTAAAATCAAATATGTAAAACCAAAAAAACAAAAAAAAATTCATGCAAATTTAGTATTCTAAAATCCAAAAATTCAAGCAAGAAGAAAATCAAGGATAAAATGAGGAAAAAGCCAACCTTTTCTAATCAATGAAATAGAAATAAAAAATAAACAAATATGCTTATAAATATAATAAACATAATAAATTTAATCGACGATTGAAATTCTTTGTTAAATTTCTTCAAATCTTCATATGAACTAATTTGAATAAAACTCATTTTATTATTAGAAAACCAATCAAAATTTCTATAGAACTATATTAGTTTTTTTTTTCTAGTAACTATATTAATCAACATATACTAATTTTATATTACCTGTCAGTTACTGATAACCTCTTTGAATTATGAGGTTTGTTGCTAAACGCCTAGAAAGCCAGGACAAGGACACACACATATATGTATATAAGATATACATGAAAGGGAATATAAATGAGAAAGACATGCGTATATATATATATATAGACAAGGTGCTGTATTCGATCTGAATTTGGATACAAGCCTAATTTATTTATATATAGACAGTTCGATATTTGATATGCATAAAAAAAGAATTATGATGATGATTTATTTGAAAGATTTCAATAGATTATACTTGTATATAGTATCAGACAGATTATGTCAATTTGATGGTTAATTTAAGTCTCGTTATCTGCTATTTGTTGTTTAATGATTTGGAAAACAAAAATCATTCCAAGCAATCGCATCTTCTTTACCAATGTGGACATAAGGATTTAACAGTAATTTAAGCAATAAAGTAACAGTTATTTGTTTTCGATGATACAATATTAATCCAAAATGCTCTAATAATATGAAGCTTACTAATCTTCTATGACGTATGAAACGACTGAATTAAAATAATAATTTTTTATAAAGACATTCGGAATTTTGGTAAATTTGATACAAAAAAAAAATTATGTCACAAAAAATGAATAATTTGTATTAAAATTTTTTTTTTTTTTTTTTCGTTGATGATATATGCTTATTTGAAATATCGAACTATCTAAAGATTATTTCTTGTTCTGGATTTTTTTGTTGTTTAAGGTTTAAATCTCTTACCGAATGATGTCCTTTTTGTTCTTTAATTTTTGCATAAAGTTCAACAAGAATATTTTTTCGATTTTTATTTGTGGCAATACTAATAGCTGTTTGTCCATTCTAAAATAGAAAAAATTTGTTCTTAATAAATAAATTCACAGGTTTTTTTTTTCAAACACTTTTTATTACATTATCAACAATATCAACATCACATTCAGGTCCTGTTAAAAGTAATTTAACGATATTTAATGATCCATGTTCAACAGCACACATTAATGCTGTTGATCCTTCGGAATCTTGTAAATTAACTGCTGCACCATTTTCTAATAATAATTCAACCAAATCTGCTTTTCCATGTTTAACAGCAAGCATTAATGCTGTTTGATTATTCTAAACAATAAAAAAAAATTTTTTTTTTTTTTTTTTTTAAATAATCAATAAAAATAAATTTAAATTTATACGTCTGTTGTTTTAACATTCAAATTTCCGAGTTCACAAAATAAACGACGAACGACTTGTCGTTGATCATCATTAGTTATATCAATAACTGCAGCCATCATTATAGCTTAAATTATATACGTAATATTATTCTATATGAAAACTAAACAAAAATATTTACCCGTATATCCAGCATTATTTTGTAAACAAACATCACATACTTTTGTATCTAATAACATATTAATAACATGCCAATGACCATTAGTAACACAATAATGAAGAGCTGTATTTCCCTAAATACAAAAAAAAAGAAGGTTGAAGTCTTTTTTTTCTTTTTTGATTTGAAATTTATTTTTTACATTTGCATCTTGTAAATTAATAATACGTTCAAGTAAAAAATTTGAAAAATTTTCTTTGATATTATTTAAAAATTTTTCAATTAAATGAATATTAATTTCTTTTTGACTCGATATACGAAACCATTCTTGTTGAATTAATTGAAGACAATTATTCTATGAAATAAAAATATACAATAACAACAAAAAAAAAAAATGAATTAAATTTTACCACTTTCTTTTTATCAGCATTACTATCAAATAAAGATTCATTAAGAATAGCACATGCTATAAAAAGTTCTTCATCAAGTTCAAATCTATTTATATAAATAAATAATATATATTTTTTTTTCTATTAATTAATTTATAACATACTCTTCGCCTATGTCTGATGATATTGTCATTGGTTTTGATGTAAAAATTCTTAAACCAGATTCATCATAATTTGATGATAATGTAACTTCATAATTTTCTTCAAGTTGTTGTTGTTCATTATTTGTCATATCTCGAATTGTATATGGACTAATACTTGATGAATATGTACCTACACTCATTGTCGGTTGACCCGAACCAAGTATACGTCGAGATTCATATGTTGTAGTTTTACGTGTAGTTGATGGTGATAATTGAGTTATTTCTTCATGTTGATGAATATGTGTCCCAGTACTGAGAGAGATTAATAATACTACATAAGCATGTTTCTAATTTAAAGTTTTAAGCCTACTCGAATTGTTGTTGTTGCTGCTGCTGATTTAATGAAGCAGAAGTATTATCAGCATCAATACTATATCGATAATGACCACCTCTAGATAAATAAGCTAACTATAAATAACTATTCATAGAAGATCAAATCATATATTTTCTTATTAACTATTGCAAACATGGCCCTCGATGTGGGGGGAGGGGGGCCAGCCCCCCCCCCCCCCCAAAAGTTGAAAATCTGTTTTACTGTCTGGCAAATTTTTGAGTATTGTCCGGCAAATTTTTGAATATGGTCTGGAAAATTTTTAAATAGACACTGTTCGGGGGATCTTCGCAAGCTACACCCCCCCCCTTTGGCCCCGGTTTTGTTTTTGTGTACGGAACTTTTTCCGAGATTTG